>JAXQQM020063933.1:0-60352 GCA_034641835.2 Pinus albicaulis | reverse complement strand
CGAAGAAAGGACAGAAAAGTAACTCTACCTTTAAAAACAGTAAAAACAGCAATTTCCGAAATGTAGCACGAAACACAATCAGCAAGCAGTTTGGGAAGAAGCATCAAAGAATCAAATGGCCAGCTGAGGAGAAGCCCACAGAAGCCTCAAGTAAAGCTGATTTAGGACAGAACTCTAAACCTCCCTTGCAATGCTGGGGCTATGGGGAGGCTCACTATTTTAAGAACTGTCCCAGGCAGAACAAAAGTGAAACTGTAGAAAATCTGCAGGAGGCCTCTACAGTAGGAGACGTGGCGCGTAGCATACATCGCATCAACGCAGCGCTAGAAGATCGGCAGGCTGATTTTCAACCTACAATGATTGAACTAGAAGGTACATTACTAACTAAACCTGTTTCAATTCTGGTTGATCCTGGAGCAAGTCTGAGTTACATCAGTCCAAAGTTAGTAGAGTTATGTAAATTGAAAGAACAGAAATTTAGGAATTCTTGGCTGGTACAGTTAGCCACTGGTGCGAAACGTAAGATAACAGCGAAAATTCCTAACTGTGTGTTGGAAGTGGCAGAGCAACAGATAGAGGTAGATCTGAATATCTTGCCGTTGGGATCATACGATGTGTTATTGGGTATGGATTGGCTGGAAATACATTGGACAGTAGTAGACTGTAAGGATAAGACAATTTCATTCAGAAAGTAGGATGGTACGCAGGAAATGATTCAAGGGGTTAAAAAGCCGGTACAAATACGGCCAATAACCGCATCTCAGTTGGGTAAGTGTATCAGAAAAGGGTGCCAGTTGTATGCTATTCAAGTAGGATATACAGATTCCAAGGAAAAAGCCCCAATACTGGAAGATATTCCTGTAGTGCAGGAATTTATGGACGTATTTCCAGAGGAAATTCCTAGACTACCACCCAAGAGGGATATTGATTTCACTATTGAGTTACTGTCGGGTGCCTCACCGGTATCAAGAGCCCCGTATCAGATGAGTGTGCCAGAGTTAACAGAATTAAAGATACAGTTACAAGAGTTGTTAGACAAGGGCTATATTCGCCCAAGTGTGTCACCATGGGGCGCACCGGTCCTGTTCGTTAAAAAGAAAGATGGGACGCTGCGCATGTGTATGGACTACAGGCAGCTTAATAAGCTGACTGTTAAAAACAAGTACCCCTTACCGAGAATTGACGATTTTTTTGACCAGGTAAGAGGGGCTAAGGTATTTTCCAAGATTGATTTAAGATCCGGATATCATCAAGTTCGGATTAAAGATGAGGATATCTACAAAACAACCTTCCACACTCGATACGGTCATTATGAATTTGTGGTGCTGCCTTTTGGCTTAACCAATGCACCAGCAACTTTTATGAGGCTAATGAATGGTGTATTTCATCGATTCCTAGATAATTTCGTGCTCATTTTTATCGATGATATCCTAGTGTACTCTAAAGATGAAGAAGAGCATAAGGAACATTTGCGCATAGTGTTGGAAACATTAAGAAAACATCAACTTTATGCTAAATTCAGCAAGTGTGATTTCTTTAAAACAGAAATTCAGTACTTAGGACACGTCATAACAGCTGAAGGGATAGTTGTTGATCCAGAAAAGATCAAAGCCATCATGGAATGGCAAGTGCCTCGGAACGTGGCAAACATTAGATCTTTCATGGGCTTAGCCGGGTATTATAGAAGATTCATACAAGGATTCTCCAAAATTGCATTTCCCATTACAACGTTACAGAAGAAGGGCAAGCTTTTTAGATGGACAAAAGAATGCCAGGACAGTTTCGAAAAATTAAAACAACTCTTAACTACAACCCCAGTACTGAAGGTAGCAGACCAAGAGAAAGACTATGAAGTCTGTACAGATGCTAGTAAAGCGGGAGTTGGAGCAGTTTTAACTCAAGAGGGAAAAGTGATAGCCTATGAGTCAAGGAAGCTTAAGGATCATGAGCAGAAGTACTCTGCTTACGATTTAGAACTTACTGCAGTAGTCCACGCCCTCCGAGTATGGAGGCACTATCTACTGGGTAAGAGATTTGTGCTGAAAACAGATCATAGCAGCTTGACCAGTTATTTTAAACAAGCAGATTTAAACTCTAGACAGGTGAGATGGAATGCATTTCTGAGTGAGTTCGACATGGATATTCAACACGTTAAAGGGAAAGAAAATAAGTTTTCCAACGTTTGAAGCCGAAAATTACAGAGTCTGTTTGCTCTGTATTTTAACCAGTTGGAAAGCCAACTGTTGAATCAATTGAAGGAAGAAGCTCAAAGCGATCCAGAATATAAGTTCCTGTGGCAGAAGATGAAGAATGACAAACAACAAGACAAAGTAACAGAGTTTGGGGAGAATGAAGATCAGGCTTTAACCTTTCGCGGAAAGATTTATGTGCCTAACCGCACTAATCTTAAAGATTTGATCCTAAATGAATTTCACCGCAGCAATTACGCCGATCATCCTGGATATCAGAAGATTCTTACAGTAGTAAGGAAAGTTTATTATTGGCCAGGAATGCGTAAGGACATTGCTGAATACATAAGCAAGTGTCTAGAGTGTCAGCAGGTTAAAGCTGAACATCAGCATCCTGCTGGGTTAATGCAACCTATACCCATTCCTGAATGGAAGTGGGAAGTTATCTCATTGGACTTCATCACAGGGTTACCACGAACAAGGAAGCAGAATGACTCTATTATGGTAGTGGTGGACCGACTAAGAAAATCCGACCATTTCATACCTGTGCAATCCACCTATAAGACTGTACAAATCGCGGATATATTTATGAGAGAGATCTTTAGGTTGCATGGCATACCTCACACAGTGATTTCCGATCGAGATGTTAAGTTTACATCTGCGTTTTGGAAAACTTTATTTTCTGGATTGGGAACCCAGATACACTTTAGCACTGCTTATCATCCTCAAACGGATGGGCAGACAGAGAGGGTCAATCAAATTTTTGAAGACATGCTGCGAATGTATGTAATGCAGCAACCCACCAAGTGGGAAGACTACCTGTATCTGGTAGAGTTTGCATACAACAATGGGTATCAGGAGTCTCTGAAAATGAGCCCCTTTGAAGAATTATACGGTAGGCAATGTCGCACACCTATAAATTGGAGTAGTCCCGAAACAAAATTGTTATTGGGACCTGAAATGTTGGCTGAAATGGAGGCAGAGGTAAAAAGAATAAGACAGAATTTGAAAGCCACGCAAGATAGGCAGAAAGTGTATGCAGACCCGAAAAGATCTTACCAAGAATTTGGGGTAGGAGACCACGTATATGTACGAATTAATCCTAAAAGAAGCACTATGAGGTGGACCTCTTGTGCTAAGCTAGCTCCTCGGTATTGTGGCCCTTTCCAAATATTGGAAAGAATCGGACCAGTAGCCTATAGATTGGCACTACCAAGTCACATTCGGGTACATAACGTGTTTCATGTATCCTTGCTGAAGTGATACATACATGATGAGAAACATGTAATTCATTAGCAGAATATTCAGGTAGGAAAGAGGATAAGGTAATCCTAGTTTGTGAGTTGTATATCTCTATATGTATTGACTTAGAAACACTCTGTGCCTTGCAGGTAGAGTCGGACGGAGAGTTCCTGGTAGAGCCTCTACGCATACTTGATCGAAGGGAAATTGAACTCCGCAAAAGAGTAGTCGTTCAGGTGAAAGTGCAGTGGAAGCACTTTGGACCAGACGAAGCTACTTGGGAGGAAGAAAAATTTGTGCGGGAAGCATACCCAGAACTCTTTCCAGAGAGGGGCTAAAAACACCGAGAACGGTGTTACTTCCTGGGGGGGAAGATGTGACAGCCTTATTTAATAGTTAACAAGCATTAGTTAGTTTAAACAAGTTGTTTATTTAGTTTTGACCAGAAAGACTTGAGGATTATGTGTTGAGATAAAGATTATTATTTTATTTTATCTTTTAGCATTATTAAGAGAAACCAATCAATAAAAAAAGAATCTTCTAAGCTGTTGTATTAGTTTCTTAGAATAGATGGTGGTTGTGACAGTTGGAAAACAATTACCCCCTCCTGTCTGGATAAAGTGGAAATCCAGAGGAGGGGGGGTTCTGGAAAATTGGCTAGGGAAGGAAAGTATTTTCTTGAGCTAGTATGAGGACCAATGGAAGATAACTTTGGAATCCTTGGATGAGCTAATTTAGCTGTTGGTGACCAGAAAGGAATTCCAGAGGTCACAGCAGTCTACTCCACTATAATCCCATGGCACCATACAGTGTTATGAGGCTAGGGGGCAAGCGGAGGACGTCATAGCCTGCCTTGAAGGTCGGGTGGACAACAGTTTGAGGAACTCTAAATCTAAACAGATAAGTATCTGGAAACTCCAAATCCTGAAAGTTGCAGGTTGATTTTCTGTTCACTACTTTTTATCTCTTATTTCTGCCAAATGGTATTAGTTTGTTTATTAAACCGTTTTGAATAAGACTGACTTATTATTATAGTTCTGATAGTTGAGTGATAATGTTGGAAATAATCAGTAGAAGCTAGAATGATATTTTGAGACAACTTGCAGGATTAAGATATTCTTTTGATAATAAGACTAATGATGGGAAACGCGTATTTGAAGTTATTGTTATTTGTAGCAAAAGTTTTTAATTAGACCAGAACCGAAAATTCGGTAATATGAGTAAAACCTGAAGATGTATTTGAAACATTTAAATGTGCGAAGGAAACCCGTTCGGGAAAACAAAGAAAATACAGGGTTGAACAAATGTTGGAATGAAAATCTGTAAATTCTGAGGCGAAGGAAGAATACTTTCAGGATGGGTAGCCCAAAGTTTTTAAATCGGCAACCTGTCCAAGTGTTAGGAAGTGGAATAGCTATACTCAGCCCCGTGACGGCGGACTGGTGCTGTAAACCCTAGGGTTAGGGATTTAGGTACGCTTAAATCCGAATTCTTATTGTTAACAAAGAAAAAGTAAGAATTCTGCAAAAATGAAACCCTATGATAAAATTAAATATTTAAAAGGGCTTTTAAAAGAAAAACATAATCCATCGTCTGGTAAGTTGAAATAACCACGCAAACAAAGAATGTAAGTACTGTAAACAAACTGAACTTGATTCAGTATACCATTGGAACTTTATTCAGTAAACAAACAGAATCTTGATATGATAAAAGCACTTAAAATGTCATACTAATTCCTGTGTAAACTTTTGGTAAATTTTAGGAGCAAAGATACAGGCTGGTGTATCCTGGAATGAGGCCGGAAACTCATAGCTGAAGCTTTCCAAGAAAAACAAGGGTAAACCAAAATAATTGCATTGTATCGAAACAAAATACCGAAAGTTTAAACCTCAGAAGAAAAGACCCAATAAGATATTATTGACGGTGAATAACAACAGGAATGACTGGCGAAAAACTGTGTATATATATATATAAATTAACTGTATAAGAGTTATTACATTTTAAAGTGGCTAGGGTTTTAGGAACCCTATATAAACCAACAGAACTGAAAGGCAGGAATCTATAGCAGTAAATTCAGTCCAAAGGAAAAACAATATCGGCCAGAGGAATGGCCATTCCTAAAATAACTTATACATATACTTTGCTAGATTCCTAATCTCCGAAAAGACCAGCTCAAAGCTTGGTATCCAAAAGGAACCGCGCAAGCTGGAGAATCCTAACTTGAAGTGAGAACCGGGCGATATAACACCATAATAACATTGAACCAGTTTGCAGTCGGAAGTACCTGCATGCCGAGAGAAATCTCATTAAAAAGCTGAAGGAACGAGCTTGAAAGACTCGGGGAAAGTTGTGTGCGAACCTGCAAGCACAAAACCGGAACGATGTCAGAGATTGCAACAAGGAAAGAAAAAGTTAAGAAGAGAAATCTTAAACTCCCGCAAGAAGGAAGAAAGCTGGTAGGACAAATTATGTTTACCTTTCGATTTGGAGTCCGCTATCTCTCTAGCGTAAACCTCCTCTGCACTGGAAACAAATCCATTAAGGGAAAATTTAATTCCTGTTCTAAATATTGTTACACATTCATGTCAGAGGGAGGAACGACTACGGAGTTCCATTAACTTTCTCACCTGTAGCTGAATAACTGAGATTTGTAGAAGAACCAACGGCAAAGTCTGAACATAGGATTGGACGGGTCTCCGATCCTCCTGTCAAAACAAAACTGTAAACCCCGATAACATTCTTCTGATAGAGATATTTAGAAAAAATGAAAAACATGAATGCTGGAACATAATCGCTAAAGAAAAACCTTAAATGAGCCAGATGGTTGATATCTCTGGAAGCGGACAAGCCATTTTTACCTAGAAACCCTCGACGCATTACCTCCTGTCGGATTCCCCAGCGAAAAACCCTGTTGCAGATGGAAAACAGGAAAAATGGAAAGGCGGTGAAATGTAACGCCAAGTGATACATCGGAATAACCGCGGGAATACCCTCGCGCGTACCGAGATTCGCTAGGGAATTTATGATACCTGCCGAATCATTTAACACATTCTGTACCACAACTACAGAACTACATAAAAGATCGTGACCTATCAAATGAGCCGAGAGCCAAGTGGCAAAGTTTAACGCCAGCTAGACCAGCGATCAGGACTGGTGGGACGGGCATCCGAAGTAAATCTACGGAGGGATCGAGACGTGTGGTTAACCAGTGACGCAATTCAATTCATGATCGTAGACCTTATAAATGATATAGTTAATTGAAATCACAAATTGAGGCCTAACCTTACAAATAGCTTGTGGGGATTAAAACCATGGATTATAATTGATTATATTTATGCGCTTTGTTTATGCACTTTGGTCATGATATATAATGTTTAAATAGTTATTTGGTATATGTTTGATGTTTTATTTAGTTAATTGAAATGTGTTAAATGTATGTTGATATTTCCATGGAGGTTGTGAATTAAAAAAATTATGTGTTTATTTACTGTTCGTGAATTTTGGAAGTGAGTGTTACAAGTGGTATCATAGCTAAGTTGCTACACTGGGATCTTAAGGGTCTACTAACAGTATGTTTGTGATTCTAAACACTAAAGGGAGAAAATACAATGGCAACCCAATCGCAACCTGAGGGGACTCGAGTTTCCACAGTTTTGAACCCAGAAATGTGGGTACAATTAACTGTAGAACAACACCAAAAGACCAGCCGACTGCTTGAAGAGCAGCAGCAGCAAACTACCTTCTTGTTAAATACGGTACAGCAACTTCAGGAAGAGATGATAAGAGTTCGAAGGGACAATGAGAACTTAATACAGGATCAAGAGAAGATCCTGAAGAGTCTATCTGATAGACAGAACCAGGGAACAAAGCACCCTAGTGCTGAGAAAGAACTATCAACAGAGCCAGAAGATCAGCAGACCCTGAATAATGCTGAGGAAAAAACTGAAAAGAGTGTTTCTCAGAGGAGTAAAACCAGGAACTATCAAGAGGCGGAGTCGGGCAACTTGTCTGGCCAGCAGGACCTGAAAAGACAAAGAGTAGAGCTCCAAGGAGAATTTCGCAAGATTAAGCCACCGACATTTGATGGTGAGGCAGAAGAAGCGGCTGAAGCTTGGCTAATAAACATAAACAAATATTTCCAGGCTTATGAGTACATCAGCAACTTAAAGGCCAGGCTGGCCATATATCAATTACGGGACAAAGCCACCCTGTGGTGCGAAGAAGTGAAGAATGTGCGCATAATTGATGAACGTGACATAACCTGGGAACTCTTCCAGTAGTATTTTAAGGATAAATACCTAACAGAAAGATTTTATGACGACAAGGCAAAAGAATTCCATGACCTCATACTGGGATAGATGACTATAGATGAATATGTGTCAAAGTTCACTTCGCTGCTGCGATATGTACCCTATCTTCGAGAAGAAAAGGCCAAGGTACAGAGATTTTTAAGCAGCCTACCCGCTCATATGAGGGATCGGATAGAATTTGTTAACCCCCAGACTATGGATGAGGCTATACGAAAAGCACGATTGTGTTATCAGAAAAATAAGATCAAGAGTGATGCGGGAAAAGGCTGGCAGCCGAAGAAAGGACAGAAAAGTAACTCTACCTTTAAAAATAGTAAAAACAGCAGTTTCCGGAATGTAGCACGAAACACAATCAGCAAGCAGTTTGGGAAGAAGCATCAAAGAATCAAATGGCCAGTTGAGGAGAAGCCCACAGAAGCCTCAAGTAAAGCTGATTTAGGACAGAACTCTAAACCTCCCTTGCAATGCTGGGGCTGTGGGGAGGCTCACTATTTTAAGAACTGTCCCAGGCGGAACAAAAGTGAAACTGTAGCAAATCTGCAGGAGGCCTCTATAGTAGGAGATGTGGCGCGTAGCGTACATCGCATCAACGCAGCGCTAGAAGATCGGCAGGATGATTTTCAACCTACAATGATTGAACTAGAAGGTACATTACTAACTAAACATGTTTCAATTCTAGTTGATCCTGTAGCAAGTCTGAGTTACATCAGTCCTAAGTTAGTAGAGTTATGTAAATTGAAAGAACAGAAATTTAGGAATTCTTGGCTGGTACAGTTAGCCACTGGTGCGAAACGTAAGATAACAACGAAAATTCCTAACTGTGTGCTGGAAGTGGCAGAGCAACAGATAGAGGTAGATCTGAATATCTTACCGTTGGGATCATACGATGTGTTATTGGGTATGGATTGGCTAGAAAGACATTGGACAGTAGTAGACTGTAAGGATAAGACAATTTCATTCAGAAAGCAGGATGGTACGTAGGAAATGATTCAAGGGGTTAAAAATCCGATACAAATACGGCCAATAACCGCATCTCAGTTGGGTAATTGTATCAGAAAAGGGTGCCAGCTGTATGCTATTCAAGTAGGATATACAGATTCCAAGGAAAAAGCCCCAATACTGGAAGATATTCCTGTAGTGCAGGAATTTATGGACGTATTTCCAGAGGAAATTCCTGGACTACCACCCAAGAGGGATATTGATTTCACTATTGAGTTACTGCCGGGTGCCTCACCGGTATCAAGAACCCTGTATCGGATGAGTGTGCCAGAGTTAACAGAATTAAAGATACAGTTACAAGAGTTGTTAGACAAGGGCTATATTCGCCCAAGTGTGTCACCATGGGGCGCACCGATCCTGTTCGTTAAAAAGAAAGATGGGACGCTGCGCATGTGTATGGACTACAGGCAACTTAATAAGCTGACTGTTAAAAACAAGTACCCCTTACCGAGAATTGACGATTTGTTTGACCAGGTAAGAGGGGCTAAGGTATTTTCAAAGATTGATTTAAGATCCAGATATCATCAAGTTCGGATTAAAGACGATGATATCTGCAAAACAGCCTTCCGCACTCAACATGGTCATTATGAATTTGTGGTGCTGCCTTTTGGCTTAACCAATGCACTAGCAACTTTTATGAGGCTAACGAATGGTGTATTTCATCGATTCCTAGATAATTTCGTGCTCATTTTTATCGATGATATCCTAGTGTACTCTAAATATGAAGAAGAGCATAAGGAACATTTGTGCATAGTGTTGGAAACATTAAGAAAACATCAGCTTTATGCTAAATTTAGCAAGTGTGATTTCTTTAAAACAGAAATTCAGTACTTAGGACACGTCATAACAGCTGAAGGGATAGTTGTTGATCCCGAAAAGATCAAAGCCATCATGGAATGGCAAGTGCCTCGGAACGTGGCAGACATTAGATCTTTCATGGGCTTAGCCGGGTATTATAGAAGATTCATACAAGGATTCTCCAAAATTGCATTTCCCATTACAACGTTACAGAAGAAGGGCAAGCTTTTTAGATGGACAAAAGAATGCCAGGACAGTTTCGAAAAATTAAAACAACTCTTAACTACAGCCCCAGTACTGAAGGTAGCAGACCCAGAGAAAGACTATGAAGTCTGTACGGATGCTAGTAAAGAGGGAGTTGGAGCAGTTTTAACTCAAGAGGGAAAAGTGATAGCCTATGAGTCAAGGAAGCTTAAGGATCATGAGCAGAATTATTCTGCTTACGATTTAGAACTTACTGCAGTAGTCCACGCCCTCCGAGTATGGAGGCACTATCTACTGGGTAAGAGATTTGTGCTGAAAACAGATCATAGCAGCTTGACCAGTTATTTTAAACAAGCAGATTTAAACTCTAGACAGGCGAGATGGAATGCATTTCTGAGCGATTTCGACATGGATATTCAACACGTTAAAGGGAAAGAAAATAAGGTTGCCGACATTTTAAGCCAAAAATTACACAGTCTGTTTGCTCTATATTTTAACCAGTTGGAAAGCCAACTGTTGAATCAATTGAAGGAAGAAGCTCAAAGCGATCCAGAATATAAGTTCCTGTGGCAGCAGATGAAGAATGACAAATAGCAAGACAAAGTAACAGAGTTTGGGGAGAATGAAGATCAGGATTTAACCTTTCGCGGAAAGATTTATGTGCCTAACCGCACTAATCTTAAAGATTTGATCCTAAATGAATTTCACCGCAGCAATTACGCCGGTCATCCTGGATATCAGAAGATGCTTACAGCAGTAAGGAAAGTTTATTATTGGCCAGGAATGTGTAAGGACATTGCTGAATACATAAGCAAGTGGCTAGAGTGTCAGTAGGTTAAAACTGAACATCAGCATCCTGCTGGGTTACTACAACCTATACCCATTCCTGAATGGAAGTGGGAAGTTATCTCATTGGACTTCATCACAGGGTTACCACGAACAAGGAAGCAGAATGACTCTATTATGGTAGTGGTGGAACGACTAAGCAAATTCGCCCATTTCATACCTGTGCAATCCACCTATAAGACTGTACAATTCGTGGATATATTTATGAGAGAGATCTTTAGGTTGCATGGCATACCTCACACAATGATTTCCGATCGAGATGATAAGTTTACATATGCGTTTTGGAAAACTTTATTTTCTAGATTGGGAACCCAGATACACTTTAGCACTGCTTATCATCCTCAAACAGATGGGTAGACAGAGAGGGTCAATCAAATTTTGGAAGACATGCTGCGAATGTATGTAATGCAGCAACCCACCAAGTGGGAAGACTACCTGCATCTGGTAGAGTTTGCATACAACAATGGGTATCAGGAGTCTCTGAAAATGAGCCCTTTTGAAGCATTATACAGTAGGCAATGTCGCACGCCTATAAACTGGAGTAGTCCCGAAACAAAATTGTTATTGGGACCTGAAATGTTGGCTGAAATGGAGGCAGAGGTAAAAAGAATAAGACAGAATTTGAAAGCCACGCAAGATAGGGAGAAAGTGTATGCAGACCGGAAAATATCTTACCAAGAATTTGGGGTAGGAGACCACATATATGTACGAATAAAGCCTAAAAGAAGAAATATGAGGTGGACCTCTTGTGCTAAGCTAGCTCCTCGGTATTGTGGCCCTTTCCAAATATTGGAAAGAATCGGACCAGTAGCCTATAGATTGGCACTACCAAGTCACATTCGGGTACATAATGTGTTTCATGTATCCTTGCTGAAGCGATACATACATGATGAGAAACATGTAATTCATTGGCAGAATATTCAAGTAGGAAAGAGGATAAGGTAATCCTAGTTTGTGAGTTGTATATCTCTATATGTATTGACTTAGAAACACTTTCTGCCTTGCAGGTAGAACCGGATGTAGAGTTCCTGGTAGAGCCTCTACGCATACTTGATCGGAGGGAAATTGAACTCCGCAAAAGAGTAGTCGTTCAGGTGAAAGTGCAGTGGAAGCACTTTGGACCAGACGAAGCTACTTGGGAGGAAGAGAAATTTGTGCGGGAAGCATACCCAGAACTCTTTCCAGAGAGGGGCTAAAAACACCGAGGACGGTGTTACTTCCTGGGGGGGAAGATGTGACAGCCTTATTTAAGAGTTAACAAGCATTAGTTAGTTTAAACAAGTTGTTTATTTAATTTTGACCAGAAATACTTGAGGATTATGTGTTGAGATAAATATTATTATTTTATTTTATCTTTTAGCATTATTAAGAGAAACCAATCAATAAAAAAAGAATCTTCTAAGCTGTTGTATTAGTTTCTCAGAATAGATGGTGGTTGTGACAGTTGGAAAACAGTTACCCCCTCCTGTCTGGAGAAAGTGGAAATCCAGAGGAGGAGGGGGGGTTTTGGAAAATTGGCTAGGGAAGGAAAGTATTTTCTTGAGCTGGTATGAGGACCAGTGGAAGATAACTTTTGAATCCTTGGATGAGCTAATTTAGTTGTTGGTGACTGGAAAGGAATTCCAGAGGTCACAGCAGTCTACTCCACTGTAATCCCGTGGCACCATACAATGTTCTGAGGCTAGGGGGCAAGCGGAGGACGTCATAGCCTCCCTTGAAGGTCGGGTGGACAACAGTTTGAGGAACTCTGAATCTAAACAGATAAGTATCTGGAAACTCCAAATCCTGAAAGTTGCAGGTTGATTATCTGTTCACTACTGTTTATCTCTTATTTCTGCCAAATGGTATTAGTTTTTTTATTAAACCGTTTTGAATAAGACTGACTTATTATTAGAGTTCTGATAGTTGAGTGTTAATGCTGGAAATAATCAGTAGAAGCTAGAATGATATTTTGAGACAACTTGTAGGATTAAGATATTCTTTTGATAATAAGACTAATGATGGGAAACGAGTATTTGAAGTTATTGTTATTTGTAGTAAAAGTTTTTAATAAGACCAGAACCGAAAATTCTGTAATATGAGTAAAACCTGAAGATGTATTTGAAACATTTAAATGTGCGAAGGAAACCCGTTCGGGAAAACAAAGAAAATACAGGGTTGAACAAATGCTGGAATGAAAATCTGTAAATTCTGAGGCGAAGGAAGAATACTTTCAGGATGGGTAGTCGAAAGTTTTTAAATCGGCAACCTGTCCGAGTGTTAGGAAGTGGAATAGCTATACTCAGCCCCGTGACGGCGGACTGGTGCCGTAAACCCTAGGGTTAGGGATTTAGGTACGCTTAAATCCGAATTCTTATTGTTAACAAAGCAAAAGTAAGAATTCTGCAAAAATGAAACCCTATGATAAACTTAAATATTTAAAAGGGCTTTTAAAAGAAAAACAGAATCCATCGTCTGGTAAGTTGAAATAACCACGCAAACAAGGAATGTAAGTACTGTAAACAAACTGAACTTGATTCAGTATACCATTGGAACTTTATTCAGTAAACAAACAGAATCTTGATATGATAAAAGCACTTAAAATGTCATACTAATTCCTGTGTAAACTTTTGGTAAATTTTAGGAGCAAAGATACAGGCTGGTGTATCCTGGAATGAGGCCGGAAACTCATAGCTGAAGCTTTCCAAGAAAAACAAGGGTAAACCAAAATAATTGCATTGTATCGAAACAAAATACCGAAAGTTTAAACCTCGAAAGAAAAGACCCAATAAGATATTATCAACGGTGAATAACAACAGGAATGAGTGGCGAAAAACTGTGTATATATATATATAAATTAACTATATAAGAGTTATTACATTTTAAAGCGGCTAGGGTTTTAGGAACCCTGTATAAACCAACAGAACCGAAAGGCAGGAATCTGTAGCAGTAAATTCAGTCCAAAGGAAAAACAATATCGGCCAAAGGAATGGCCGTTCCTAAAATAACTTATACATATACTTTGCTAGATTCCTAATCTCCGAAAAGACCAGCTCAAAGCTTGGTATCCAAAAGGAACCGCACAAGCTGGAGAATCCTAACTTGAAGTGAGAACCGGGCGATATAACACCGTAATAACATTGAACCAGTTTGCAGTCGGAAGTACCTGCATGCCGAGAGAAATCTCATTAAAAAGCTGAAGGAACGAGCTCGAAAGACTCGAGGAAAGTTGTGTGCGAACCTGCAAGCACAAAACCGGAACGATGTTAGAGATTGCAAAAATGAAAGAAAAACTTAAGAAGCGAAATCTTAAACTCCCGCAAGAAGGAAGAAATATGGTAGGAAAAATTATGTTTACCTTTCAATTTGGAGTCCGCTATCTCTCTAGCGTAAACCTCCTCTGCACTGGAAACAAATCCATTAAGGGAATATTTAATTCTTGTTCTAAATATTGTTACACATTCATGTCAGAGGGAGGAACGACTACGGAGTTCCATTAACTTTCTCACCTGTAGCTGAATAACTGAGATTTGTAGAAGAACCAACAGCAAATTCTGAACATAGGATTGGACGGGTCTCCGATCCTCCTGTCAAAACAAAACTGTAAACCCCGATAACATTCTTCTGATAGAGATATTTAGAAAAAATGGAAAACATGAATGCTGGAACAGAATCGCTAAAGAAAAACCTTAAATGAGCTAGATGGTTGATATCTCTGGAAGTGGACAAGCCATTTTTACCTGGAAACCCTCGACGCATTACCTCCTGTTGGATTCCCCAGCGAAAAACTCTGTTGCAGATGGAAAATAGGAAAAATCTAAAGGCAGTGAAATGTAACGCCAAGTGATACATCGGAATAACCGCGGGAATACCCTCGCGCATACCGAGATTCGCTAGGGAATTTATGATACATGCCGAATCATTTAACACATTCTGTACCACAACTGCAGAACTACATAAAAGATCGTGACATGTCAAATGAGCCGAGAGCCAAGTGGCAAAGTTTAACGCCAGCTAGACCAGCGATCAGGACTGGTGGGACGGGCATCCGAAGTAAATCTACGGAGGGATCGAGACGTGTGGTTAACCAGTGACGCAATTCAATTCATGACCGTAGACCTTATAAATGATATAGTTAATTGAAATCACAAATCGAGGCCGAACCTTACAAATAGCTTGTGGGGATTAAAACCATTCATTATAATTGATTATATTTATGCGCTTTGGTCATGATATATAATGTTTAAATAGTTATTTGGTATATGTTTGATGTTTTATTTAGTTAATTGAAATGTGTTAAATGTATGTTGATCTTTCCATGGAGGCTGTGAATTAAAAAAATTATGTGTTTATTTACTGTTCATGAATTTTGGAAGTGAGTGTTACAAGTGGTATCACAGCTAATTTGCTACACTGGGATCTTAAGGGTCTACTAACAGTATGTTTGTGATTCTAAACACTAAAGGGAGAAAATACAATGGCAACCCAATCGCAACCTGAGGGGACTCGAGTTTCCACAGTTTTGAACCCAGAAATGTGGGTACAATTAACTGTAGAACAACACCAAAAGACCAGCCGACTGCTTGAAGAGCAGCAGCATCAAACTACCTTCTTGTTAAATACGGTACAGCAACTTGAGAAAGAGATGATAAGAGTTCGAAGGGACAATGAAAAGTTAATACAGGATCAAGAGAAGATCCTGAAGAGTCTATCTGATAGACAGAACCAGGGAACAAAGCACCCTAGTGCTGAGAAAGAACTATCAACAGAGCCAGAAGATCAGCAAACCCTTAATAATGCTGAGGACAAAACTGAAAAGAGTGTTTCTCAGAGTAAAAACAGGAACTATCAAGAGGCGGAGTCCGGCAACTTGTCTGGCCAGCAGGACCTGAAAAGACAAAGATTAGAGCTCCAAAGAGAATTTCGCAAGATTAAGCCACCGACATTTGATGGTGAGGCAGAAGAAGCAGCTGAAGCTTGGCTAATAAACATAAACAAATATTTCTAGGTTTATGAGTACAGCAGCAACTTAAAGGCCAGGCTGGCCATATATCAATTACGGGACAAAGCCACCCTGTGGTGGGAAGAAGTGAAGAATGTGCGCATAATTGATGAACGCGACATAACCTGGGAACTCTTCCAGTAGTATTTTAAGGATAAATACCTGACAGAAAGATTTTATGATGACAAGGCAAAAGAATTCCATGACCTCAGACTGGGATAGATGACTATAGAAGAATATGTGTCAAAGTTCACTTCGTTGTTGCGATATGTACCCTATCTTCGAGAAGAAAAGGCCAAGGTACAGAGATTTTTAAGCAGCCTACCCGCTCATATGAGGGAGCGGATAGAATTTGTTAACCCCAGACTATGGATGAGGCTATACGAAAAGCACGATTGTATTATCAACAAAATAAGATCAAGAGTGATGCGGGAAAAGGCTGGCAGCCGAAGAAAGGACAGAAAAGTAACTCTACCTTTAAAAACAGTAAAAATAGCAGTTTCCAGAATGTAGCACGAGACACAATCAGCAAGCAGTTTAGGAAGAACCATCAAAGAATCAAATGGCCAGATGAGGAGAAGCCCACAGAAGCCTCAAGTAAAGCTGATTTAGGACAAAACTCTAAACCTCCCTTACAATGCTGGGGCTGTGGGGAGGTTCACTATTTTAAGAACTGTCCCAGGCGAAACAAAAGTGAAACTGTAGCAAATCTGCGAGAGGCCTCTACAGTCGGAGACGTGGCGCGTAGCGTACATCGCATCAACGCAGCGCTAGAAGATCGGCAGGCTGATTTTCAACCTACAATGATTGAGCTAGAAGGTACATTACTAACTAAACCTGTTTCAATTCTGGTTGATCCTGGAGCAAGTCTGAGTTACATCAGTCCTAATTTAGTAGAGTTATGTAAATTGAAAGAACAGAAATTTAGGAATTCTTGGCTGGTATAGTTAGCCACTGGTGCGAAACGTAAGATAACAGCGAAAATTCCTAACTATGTGCAAGAAGTGGCAGAGCAACAGATAGAGGTAGATCTGAATATCTTACCGTTGGGATCATACGATGTGTTATTGGGTATGGATTGGCTGGAAAGACATTGGACAGTAGTAGACTGTAAGGATAAGACAATTTCATTCAGAAAGCAGGATGGTACGCAGGAAATGATTCAAGGGGTTAAAAAGCCGGTACAAATACGGCCAATAACCGCATCTCAGTTGGGTAAGTGTATCAGAAAAGGGTGCCAGCTGTATGCTATTCAAGTAGGATATACAGATTCCAAGGAAAAAGCCCCAATACTGGAAGATATTCCTGTAGTGCAGGAATTTATGGACGTATTTCCAGAGGAAATTCCTAGACTACCACCCAAGAGGGATATTGATTTCACTATTGAGTTACTGTCGGGTGCCTCACCGGTATCAAGAGCCCCGTATCAGATGAGTGTGCCAGAGTTAACAGAATTAAAGATACAGTTACAAGAGTTGTTAGACAAGGGCTATATTCGCCCAAGTGTGTCACCATGGGGCTCACCGGTCCTGTTCGTTAAAAAGAAAGATGGGACGCTGCGCATGTGTATGGACTACAGGCAGCTTAATAAGCTGACTGTTAAAAACAAGTACCCCTTACCGAGAATTGACGATTTTTTTGACCAGGTAAGAGGGGCTAAGGTATTTTCCAAGATTGATTTAAGATTCGATATCATCAAATTCATTAACAAGATGATATTCAAAACAAAATTCGTTAATTTGGTTATTTCGCCATTATGGATTCTAGAATGCCTTTGGCTTAACCAATGCAACAAGAACTTTTATGAGGCTATAGGCTAAATGAATGCATTTCATCGATTCCTAGATACCTTGCTCATTTTTATCGATGATATCCTTGTGTACTCTAAAGATGAAGAAGAGCATAAGGAACATTTGCGCATAGTGTTGGAAACATTAAGAAAACATCACTTGTTCACCTAAAGGCGATTTCTTAAAACAAGAATTAAGACTTAGACACGTCATAATGTACCGAAGGGATAGTCGTTGATCCCGAAAAAGACTGAAGCCATCATGGAGCTGCAAGCAAATGAGCTGTGGCAGACATTAGATCTTTCATGGGCTTAGCCGGGTATTATAGAAGATTCATGCAAGGATTCTCCAAAATTGCATTTCCCATTACAACGTTACAGAAGAAGGGCAAGCTTTTTAGATGGACAAAAGAATGCGAGGACAGTTTCGAAAAAATAAAACAACTCTTAACTACAGCCCCAGTACTGAAGGTAGCAAACCCAGAGAAAGACTATGAAGTTTGTACAGATGCTAGTAAAGAGGGAGTTGGAGCAGTTTTAACTCAAGAGGGAAAAGTGATAGCCTATGAGTCAAGGAAGCTTAAGGATCATGAGCAGAAGTATTCTTCTTACGATTTAGAACTTACTGCAGTAGTCCACGCCCTCCGAGTATGGAGGCACTATCTACTGGGTAAGAGATTTGTGCTGAAAACAGATCATAGCAGCTTGACCAGTTATTTTAAACAAACAGATTTAAACTCTAGACAGGCGAGATGGAATGCATTTCTGAGCGAGTTCGACATGGATATTCAACACGTTAAAGGGAAAGAAAATAAGGTTGCCGACGTTTTAAGCCGAAAATTACACCGTCTGTTTGCTCTATATTTTAACCAGTTGGAAAGCCAACTGTTGAATCAATTGAAGGAAGAAGCTCAAAGCGATCCAGAATATAATTTCCTGTGGCAGCAGATGAAGAATGACAAACAACAAGACAAAGTAATAGAGTTTGGGGAGAATGAAGATCAGGCTTTAACCTTTCGCGGAAAGATTTATGTGCCTAACCGCACTAATCTTAAAGATTTGATCCTAAATGAATTTCACCGCAGCAATTACGCCGGTCATCCTGGATATCAGAAGATGATTACAGCGGTAAGGAAAGTTTATTATTGGCCAGGAATGCGTAAGGAAATTGCTGAATACATAAGCAAGTGTCTAGAGTGTCAGCAGGTTAAAGCTGAACATCAGCATCCTGCTGGGTTACTGCAACCTATACCCATTCCTGAATGGAAGTGGGAAGTTATCTCATTGGACTTCATCACAGGGTTACCACGAACAAGGAAGCAGAATGACTCTATTATGGTAGTGGTGGACCAACTAAGCAAATCCGCCCATTTCATACCTGTGCAATCCACCTATAAGACTGTACAAATCGCGGATATATTTATGAGATAGATCTTTAGGTTGCATGGCATACCTCACATAGTGATTTCCGATCGAGATGTTAAGTTTACATCTGCGTTTTGGAAAACTTTATTTTCTAGATTGGGAACCCAGATACACTTTAGCACTGCTTATCATCCTCAAACGGATGGGCAGATAGAGAGGGTCAATCAAATTTTGGAAGACATGCTGCGAATGTATGTAATGCAGCAACCCACCAAGTGGGAAGACTACCTGCATCTGGTAGAGTTTGCATACAACAATGGGTATCAGGAGTCTCTAAAAATGAGCCCCTTTGAAGCATTATACGGTAGGCAATGTCGCACGCCTATAAACTGGAGTAGTCCCGAAACAAAATTGTTATTGGGACCTGAAATGTTGGCTGAAATGGAGGCAGGGGTAAAAAGAATAAGAAAGAATTTGAAAGCCGCGCAAGATAAGCAGAAAGTGTATGCAGACCGGAAAAGATCTTACCAAGAATTTGGGGTAGGAGACCACGTATATGTACGAATTAAGCCTAAAATAAGCACTATGAGGTGGACCTCTTGTGCTAAGCTAGCTCCTCGGTATTGTGGCCATTTCCAAATATTTGAAAGAATCGGACCAGTAGCCTATAGATTGGCACTACCAAGTCACATTCGAGTACATAACGTGTTTCATGTATCCTTGCTGAAGCGATACATACATGATGAGAGACATGTAATTCATTGGCAGAATATTCAGGTAGGAAAGAGGATAAGGTAATCCTAGTTTGTGAGTTGTATATCTCTATATGTATTGACTTAGAAACACTATGTGCCTTGCAGGTAGAACCAGACGGAGAGTTCCTGGTAGAGCCTCTACGCATACTTGATCGGAGGGAAATTGAACTCCGCAAAAGAGTATCCGTTCAGGTGAAAGTGCAGTGGAAGCACTTTGGACTAGACGAAGCTACTTGGGAGGAAGAAAAATTTGTATGGGAAGCATACCCAGAACTCTTTCCAGATAGGGGCTAAAAACACCGAGGACGGTGTTACTTCCTGGGGGGGAAGATGTGACAGCCTTATTTAAGAGTTAACAAGCATTAGTTAGTTTAAACAAGTTGTTTATTTAATTTTGACCAGAAATACTTGAGGATTATGTGTTGAGATAAAGATTATTATTTTATTTTATCTTTTAGCATTATTAAGAGAAACCAATCAATAAAAAAAGAATCTTCTAAGCTGTTGTATTAGTTTCTCAGAATAGATGGTGGTTGTGACAGTTGGAAAATAGTTACCCCCTCCTGTCTGGATAAAGTGGAAATCCAGAGGAGGAGGGGGGGTTCTGGAAAATTGGCTAGGGAAGGAAAGTATTTTCTTGAGCTGGTATGAGGACCAGTGGAAGATAACTTTGGAATCCTTGGATGAGCTAATTTAGCTGTTGGTGACTGGAAAGGAATTCCAGAGGTCACAGCAGTCTACTCCATTGTAATCCCGTGGCACCATACAGTGTTCTGAGGCTAGGGGGCAAGCGGAGGACGTCATAGCCTCCCTTGAAGGTTGGGTGGACAACAGTTTGAGGAACTTTGAATCTAAACAGATAAGTATCTGGAAACTCCAAATCCTGAAAGTTGCAGGTTGATTGTATGTTCACTACTGTTTATCTCTTATTTCTGTTAAATGGTATTAGTTTGTTTATTAAACCGTTTTGAATAAGACTGACTTATTATTATAGTTCTGATAGTTGAGTGTTAATGCTGGAAATAATCAGTAGAAGCTAGAATGACTGAGATTTGTAGAAGAACCAACGACAAAGTCTGGACATAGGATTGGACGGGTCTCCGATCCTCCTGTCAAAACAAAACTGTAAACCCCGATAACATTCTTCTGATAGAGATATTTAGAAAAAACGAAAAACATGAATGCTGGAACAGAATCGCTAAAGAAAAACCTTAAATGAGCCAGATGGTTGATATCTCTGGAAGCGGACAAGCCATTTTTACCTAGAAACCCTCGACGCATTACCTCCTGTCGGATTCCCCAGCGAAAAACCCTGTTGCAGATGGAAAACAGGAAAAATGGAAAAGCGTTGAAATGTAACGCCAAGTGATACATCAGAATAACCACGGGAATACCCTCACGCGTACCAAGATTCACTAGGGAATTTATGATACCTGGCGAATCATTTAACACATTCTGTACCACAACTGCAGAACTACATAAAAGATCGTGACCTGTCAAATGAGCCGAGAGCCAAGTGGCAAAGTTTAACGCCAGCTAGAACAGCGATCAGGACTGGTGGGACGGGCATCCGAAGTAAATCTATGGAGGGATCGAGACGTGTGGTTAACCAGTGACGCAATTCAATTCATGACCGTAGACCTTATAAATGATATATTTAATTGAAATCACAAATCGAGGCCTAACCTTACAAATAGCTTGTGGGGATTAAAACCATGAATTATAATTGATTACATTTATGCGCAATGTTTATGCGCTTTGGTCATGATATATAATGTTTAAATAGTTATTTGGTATATGTTTTATGTTTTATTTATTTAATTGAAATGTGTTAAATGTATGTTGATATTTCCATGGAGGTTGTGAATTAAAAAAATTATGTGTTTATTTATTGTTTGTGAATTTTGGAAGTGAGTGTTACAAGTGGTATCACAGCTAAGTTGCTACACTGGGATCTTAAGGGTCTACTAACAGTATGTTTGTGATTCTAAACACTAGAGGGAGAAAATACAATGGCAACCCAATCGCAACCTGAGGGGACTCGAGTTTCCACAGTTTTGAACCCAGAAATGTGGGTACAATTAACTGTAGAACAACACCAAAAGACCAGCCGACTGTTTGAAGAGCAGCAACAGCAAACTACCTTCTTGTTAAATACGGTACAACAACTTCATGAAGAGATGATAAGAGTTCAAAGGGACAATGAGAAGTTAATACAGGATCAAGAGAAGATCCTGAAGAGTCTATCTGATAGATAGAACCAGGGAACAAAGCACCCTAGTGCTGAGAAAGAACTATCAACAGAGCCAGAAGATCAGCAGACCCTAAATAATGCAGAGGACAAAACTGAAAAGAGTGTTTCTCAGAGGAGTAAAAACAGGAACTATCAAGAGGCAGAGTCGGGCAACTTGTCTAGCCAGCAGGACCTGAAAAGACAAAGAGTAGAGCTCCAAGGAGAATTTCGCAAGATTAAGCCACCGACATTTGATGGTGAGGCAGAAGAAGCGGCTGAAGCTTGGCTAATAAACATAAACAAATATTTCCAGGCTTATGAGTACATCAGCAACTTAAAGGCCAGGCTGGCCATATATCAATTACGGGACAAAGCCACCCTGTGGTGCGAAGAAGTGAAGAATGTGCGCATAATTGATGAACGTGACATAACCTGGGAACTCTTCCAGTAGTATTTTAAGGATAAATACCTAACAGAAAGATTTTATGACGACAAGGCAAAAGAATTCCATGACCTCATACTGGGATAGATGACTATAGATGAATATGTGTCAAAGTTCACTTCGCTGCTGCGATATGTACCCTATCTTCGAGAAGAAAAGGCCAAGGTACAGAGATTTTTAAGCAGCCTACCCGCTCATATGAGGGATCGGATAGAATTTGTTAACCCCCAGACTATGGATGAGGCTATACGAAAAGCACGATTGTGTTATCAGAAAAATAAGATCAAGAGTGATGCGGGAAAAGGCTGGCAGCCGAAGAAAGGACAGAAAAGTAACTCTACCTTTAAAAACAGTAAAAACAGCAGTTTCCGGAATGTAGCACGAAACACAATCAGCAAGCAGTTTGGGAAGAAGCATCAAAGAATCAAATGGCCAGCTGAGGAGAAGCCCACAGAAGCCTCAAGTAAACCTGATTTAGGACAGAACTCTAAACCTCCCTTGCAATGTTGGGGCTGTGGGGAGGCTCACTATTTTAAGAACTGTCCCAGGCGGAACAAAAGTGAAACTGTAGCAAATCTGCAGGAGGCCTCTATAGTAGGAGATGTAGCGCGTAGCGTACATCGCATCAACGCAGCGCTAGAAGATCGACGGGATGATTTTCAACCTACAATGATTGAACTAGAAGGTACATTACTAACTAAACCTGTTTCAATTCTGGTTGATCCTGGAGCAAGTCTGAGTTACATCAGTCCTAATTTAGTAGAGTTATGTAAATTGAAAGAACAGAAATTTAGGAATTCTTGTCTGGTACAGTTAGCAACTGGTGCGAAACGTAAGATAACAGCGAAAATTCCTAACTGTGTGCTGGAAGTGGCAGAGCAACAGATAGAGGTAGATCTGAATATCTTACCGTTGGGATCATACGATGTGTTATTGGGTATGGATTGGATGGAAAGACATTGGACAGTAGTAGACTGTAAGGATAAGACAATTTCATTCAGAAAGTAGGATGGTACACAGAAAATTATTCAAGGGGTTAAAAATCCGGTACAAATACGGCTAATAACTGCATCTCAGTTGGGTAAGTGTATCAGAAAAGGGTGCCAGCTGTATGCTATTCAAGTAGGATATACAGATTCCAAGGAAAAATCCCCAATACTGGAAGATATTCCTGTAGTGCAGGAATTTATGGACGTATTTCCAGAGGAAATTCCTAGACTACCACCCAAGAGGGATATTGATTTCACTATTGAGTTACTGCCGGGTGCCTCACCGGTATCAAGAGCCCCGTATCGGATGAGTGTGCCAGAGTTAACAGAATTAAAGATACAGTTACAAGAGTTGTTAGACAAGGGCTATATTCTCCCAAGTGTGTCACCATGGGGCGCACCGATCCTGTTCGTTAAAAAGAAAGATGGAACGCTGCGCATGTGTATGGACTACAGGCAGCTTAATATGCTCACTGTTAAAAACAAGTACCCCTTACCGAGAATTGACGATTTGTTTGACCAGGTAAGAGGGGCTAAGGTATTTTCCAAGATTGATTTAAGATCCAGATATCATCAAGTTCGGATTAAAGATGAGGATATATGCAAAACAGCCTTCCGCACTCGATACGGTCATTATGAATTTGTGGTGCTGCCTTTTGGCTTAACCAATGCACCAGCAACTTTTATGAGGCTAATGAATGGTGTATTTCATCGATTCCTAGATAATTTCATGCTCATTTTTATCGATGATATCCTAGTGTACTCTAAATATGAAGAAGAGCATAAGGAACATTTGCGCATAGTGTTGGAAACATTAAGAAAACATCAGCTTTATGCTAAATTCAGCAAGTGCGATTTCTTTAAAATAGAAATTCAGTACTTAGGACACGTCATAACAGCTGAAGGGATAGCTGTTGATCCCGAAAAGATCAAAGCCATCATGGAATGGCAAGTGCCTCAGAACGTGGCAGACATTAGATCTTTCATGGGCTTAGCCGGGTATTATAGAAGATTCATGCAAGGATTCTCCAAAATTGCATTTCCCATTACAACGTTACAGAAGAAGGGAAATATTTTTAGATGGACAAAAGAATGCCAGGACAGTTTCGAAAAATTAAAACAACTCTTAAATACAGCCCCAGTACTGAAGGTAGCAAACCCAGAGAAAGACTATGAAGTCTGTACGGATGCTAGTAAAGAGGGAGTTGGAGCAGTTTTAACTCAAGAGGGAAAAGTGATAGCCTATGAGTCAAGGAAGCTTAAGGATCATGAGCAGAAGTATTCTGCTTACGATTTAGAACTTACTACAGTAGTCCACGCCCTCCGAGTATGGAGGCACTATCTACTGGGTAAGAGATTTGTGCTGAAAACAGATCATAGCAGCTTGACCAGTTATTTTAAACAAGCAGATTTAAACTCTAGACAAGCGAGATGGAATGCATTTCTGAGCGAGTTCGACATGGATATTCAACACATTAAAGGGAAAGAAAATAAGGTTTCCGACATTTTAAGCCGAAAATTACACAGTCTGTTTGCTCTATATTTTAACCAGTTGGAAAGCCAACTGTTGAATCAATTGAAGGAAGAAGCTCAAAGCGATCCAGAATATAAGTTCCTGTGGCAGCAGATGAAGAATGACAAACAGCAAGACAAAGTAACAGAGTTTGGGGAGAATGAAGATCAGGCTTTAACCTTTCTCGGAAATATTTATGTGCCTAACCGCACTAATCTTAAATATTTGATCCTAAATGAATTTCACCGCAGCAATTACGCCGGTCGTCCTGGATATCAGAAGATGCTTACAGCAGTAAGGAAAGTTTATTATTGGCCAGGAATGTGTAAGGACATTACTGAATACATAAGCAAGTGTCTAGAGTGTCAGCAGGTTAAAGCTGAACATCAGCATCCTGCTGGGTTACTGCAACCTATACCCATTCCTGAATGGAAGTGGGAAGTTATCTCATTGGACTTCATCACAGGGTTACCACGAACAAGGAAGCAGAATGACTCTATTATGGTAGTGGTGGACCGACTAAGCAAATCCGCCCATTTCATACCTATGCAATCCACCTATAAGATTGTACAAATCACGGATATATTTATGAGAGAGATCTTTAGGTTGCATGGCATACCTCACACAGTGATTTCCGATCGAGATGTTAAGTTTACATCTGCGTTTTGGAAAACTTTATTTTTTGGATTGGGAACCCAGATACACTTTAGCACTACTTATCATCCTCAAACGGATGGGCAGACAGAGAGGGTCAATAAAATTTTGGAAGACATGCTGCGAATGTATGTAATGCAGCAACCCACTAAGTGGGAAGACTACCTGCATCTGGTAGAGTTTGCATACAACAATGGGTATCAGGAGTCTCTGAAAATGAGCCCCTTTGAAGCATTATACGGTAGGCAATGTCACAGGCCTATAAACTGGAGTAGTCCCGAAACAAAATTGTTATTGGGACCTGAAATGTTGGCTGAAATGGAGACAGAGGTAAAAAGAATAAGACAGAATTTGAAAGCCGCGCAAGATAGGCAGAAAGTGTATGCAGACCGTAAAAGATCTTACCAAGAATTTGGGGTAGGAGACCACGTATATGTACGAATTAAGCCTAAAAGAAGCACTATGAGGTGGACCTCTTGTGCTAAGCTAGCTCCTCGGTATTGTGGCCCTTTCCAAATATTGGAAAGAATCGGACCAGTAGCCTATAGATTGGCACTACCAAGTCACATTCGGGTACATAACGTGTTTCATGTATCCTTGCTGAAGTGATACATACATGATGAGAAACATGTAATTCATTGGCAGAATATTCAGGTAGGAAAGAGGATAAGGTAATCC
Organism: Pinus albicaulis; assembly: GCA_034641835.2. Lineage (NCBI taxonomy): Eukaryota > Viridiplantae > Streptophyta > Pinopsida > Pinales > Pinaceae > Pinus > Pinus albicaulis. Next base: position 34,365 of record JAXQQM020063933.1, on the reverse strand, counting down.
TAGTTTGTGAGTTGTATATCTCTATATGTATTGACTTAGAAACATTTTGTGCCTTGCAGGTAGAACCGAACAGAGAGTTCCTGGTAGAGCCTATACGCATACTTGATCGGAGGGAACTTGAACTCCACAAAAGAGTAGTCGTTCAGGTGAAAGTGCAGTGGAAGCACTTTGGACCAAACGAAGCTACTTGGGAGGAAGAAAAATTTGTGCGGGAAGCATACCCAGAACTCTTTCCAGAGAGGGGCTAAAAACACCGAGGACGGTGTTACTTCCTGGGGGGGAAGATGTGACAGCCTTATTTAAGAGTTAACAAGCATTAGTTAGTTTAAACAAGTTGTTTATTTAATTTTGACCAGAAAGACTTTAGGATTATGTGTTGAGATAAAGATTTTTATTTTATTTTATCTTTGAGCATTATTAAGAGAAACCAATCAATAAAAAAAGAATCTTTATTTTATCTTTGAGCATTATTAAGAGAAACCAATCAATAAAAAAAGAATCTTCTAAGCTGTTGTATTAGTTTCTCAGAATAGATGGTGGTTGTGACAGTTGGAAAACAGTTACCCCCTCCTGTCTGGATAAAGTGGAAATCCAGAGGAGGAGGGGGGGTTCTGGAAAATTGGCTAGGGAAGGAAAGTATTTTCTTGAGCTGGTATGAGGACCAGTGGAAGATAACTTTGGAATCCTTGGATGAGCTAATTTAGCTGTTGGTGACTGGAAAGGAATTCCAAAGGTCACAGCAGTCTACTCCACTGTAATCCCGTGGCACCATACAGTGTTCTGAGGCTAGGGGGCAAGCGGAGGACGTCATAGCCTCCCTTGAAGGTTGGGTGGACAACAGTTTGAGGAACTTTGAATCTAAACAGATAAGTATCTGGAAACTCCAAGTCCTGAAAGTTGTAGGTTGATTGTCTGTTCACTACTGTTTATCTCTTATTTCTGCCAGATGGTATTAGTTTTTTTATTAAACCGTTTTGAATAAGACTGACTTATTATTATAGTTCTGATAGTTGAGTGTTAATGCTGGAAATAATCAGTAGAAGCTAGAATGATATTTTGAGACAACTTGCAGGATTAAGATATTCTTTTGATAATAAGACTAATGATGGGAAATGAGTATTTGAAGTTATTTTTATTTGTAGTAAAAGTTTTTAATAAGACCAGAACCGAAAATTCGGTAATATGAGTAAAACCTGAAGATGTATTCGAAACATTTAGATGTGCAAAGGAAACCCCTTCGAGAAAACAAAGAAAATACAGGGTTGAACAAATGTTGGAATGAAAATCTGTAAATTCTGAGGCGAAGGAAGAATACTTTCAGGATGGGTAGCCGAATGTTTTTAAATCGGCAACCTGTCCGAGTGTTAGGAAGTGGAATAGCTATACTCAGCCCCGTGACGGCGGACTGGTGCCGTAAACCCTAGGGTTAGGGATTTAGGTACGCTTAAATCCGAATTCTTATTGTTAACAAAGCAAAAGTAAGAATTCTGCAAAAATGAAACCCTATGATAAACTTAAATATTTAAAAGGGCTTTTAAAAGAAAAACAGAATCCATCGTCTGGTAAGTTGAAATAACCACGCAAAAAAAGAATGTAAGTACTGTAAACAAACTGAACTTGATTCAGTATACCATTGGAACTTTATTCAGTAAACAAACAGAATCTTGATATGATAAAAGCACTTAAAATGTCATACTAATTCCTGTGTAAACTTTTGGTAAATTTTAGGAGAAAAGATACAGGCTGGTGTATCCTGGAATGAGGCCGGAAACTCATAGCTGAAGCTTTCCAAGAAAAACAAGGGTAAACCAAAATAATTGCATTGTATCGAAACAAAATACCGAAAGTTTAAACCTCGGAAGAAAAGACCCAATAAGATATTATCGACGGTGAATAACAACAGGAATGAGTGGTGAAAAACTGTGTATATATATATATATAAATTAACTATATAAGAGTTATTACATTTTAAAGCGGCTAGGGTTTTAGGAACCATGTATAAACCAACAGAACCGAAAGGCAGGAATCTGTAGCAGTAAATTCAGTCCAAAGGAAAAACAATATTGGCCAGAGGAATGGTCGTTCCTAAAATAACTTATACATATACTTTGCTAGATTCCTAATCTCTGAAAAGACCAGCTCAAAGCTTGGTATCCAAAAGGAACCGCAGAAGCTGGAGAATCCTAACTTGAAGTGAGAACTGGGCGATATAACACCGTAATAACATTGAACCAGTTTGCAGTCGGAAGTACCTGCATGCCGAGAGAAATCTCATTAAAAAGCTGAAGGAACGAGCTCGAAGGACTCGGGGAAAGTTGTGTGCGAACCTGCAAGCACAAAACCGGAACGATGTCAGAGATTGCAACAAGGAAAGAAAAACTTAAGAAGCGAAATCTTAAACTCCCGCAAGAAGGAAGAAAGCTGGTAGGACAAATTATGTTTACCTTTCGATTTGGAGTCCGCTATCTCTCTAGCGTAAACCTCCTCTGCACTGGAAACAAATCCAATAAGGAAAAATTTAATTCCTATTCTAAATATTGTTACACATTCATGTCAGAGGGAGGAACGACTACGGAGTTCCATTAACTTTCTCACCTGTAGCTGAATAATTGAGATTTGTAGAAGAACCAACGGCAAAGTCTGAACATAGGATTGGACGGGTCTCCGATCCTCCTGTCAAAACAAAACTGTAAACCCCGATAACATTCTTCTGATAGAGATATTTAGAAAAAACGGAAAACATGAATGCTGGAACAGAATCGCTAAAGAAAAACCTTAAATGAGCCAGATGGTTGATATCTCTGGAAGCGGACAAGCCATTTTTACTTGGAATCCCTCGACTCATTACCTCCTATCGGATTCCCTAGCGAAAAACCCTGTTGCAGATGGAAAACAGGAAAATGGAAAGGCGGTGAAATGTAATGCCAAGTGATACATCGGAATAACCGCGGGAATACCCTCGCGCGTACCGAGATTCGCTAGGGAATTTATGATACCTGGCGAATCATTTAACACATTCTATACCACAACTGCAGAACTACATAGAAGATTGTGACCTGTCAAATGAGCCGAGAGCCAAGTGGCAAAGTTTACGCCAACTAGACCAGTGATCAGGACTGGTGGGACGGGCATCCGAAGTAAATCTACGGAGGGATCGAGACGTGTGGTTAACTAGTGACGCAATTCAATTCATGACCGTAGACCTTATAAATGATATAGTTAATTGAAATCACAAATCGAGGCCGAACCTTACAAATAGCTTGTGGGGATTAAAACCATGGATTATAATTGATTATATTTATGCGCTTTGTTTATGTTCTTTGGTCATGATATATAATGTTTAAATAGTTATTTGGTATATGTTTGATGTTTTATTTAGTTAATTGAAATGTGTTAAATGTATGTTGATCTTTCCATCGAGGTTGTGAATTAAAAAAATTATGTGTTTATTTACTGTTCGTGAATTTTGGAAGTGAGTGTTACAATATACTTTAATTAATATTTATTATGATTAATGTATAAATTATATAATTATATTAAAGTTATTTAAATAATCTATTATAATTATAATATAAATAACTCATTATAAATAGAGTATAAATATATTATATTATATATATTTTATTAATTAATAATATAATATTAATTATATTATAAATATTTATATATATAGTATTATAATATAAATTATAATAGTAATATATATAATTAGTTATATATATTAATTTATATTATATAATTTATATATATATAACATTGTAATAACATTAATTATTGAAATAATATCATGAATAATTAATTATGATGAGACTTAAGATAAATTAAGCTAGGAATCATAATTATATCATATAATTATGATTTATGATTGATAATAAATTATGATAATAATTTATAACTAATATTGATGGCATTATAATTATATATTATTTATATATAATTAATATATAAATTATTATTTATATATTATTTTTATTATTCTACATTATAAAGATAATATATATTATTTATATATTATGTTGTCATAATATATATTATAAATTATTATCTTGATATTTTGAATTAATATAACCTGATATATTAATTTAGGTATGGTACATCATCAAGTAATGTTTTTATTATTTACTAAGCATTTCTAATAAATAAATCTCAGCATAATAAAAGCAAGATCATAAAAATTATCTTATTATAATATATTATAATAATTAATTAATATATTTATACTCATAAATATAATTATAAAAAATATATATTTATAATAATTAATTAATTATTATAAATATATACATAATTATATATATATATATGCAAGATAATTATAGTTTTATATAATTATTATAAATATAATTATTATTTAATAATTATTAGTAAACTATTTATATTAATAATACTATTATATTTATTATTAATAGTATATTAATAATATAACATGTTATATTATTAATATCGTTATACATTTAACTATAACGAAATATTTAAATGTCTATCATTAAATATACAAATAGTGATTACATAATATAATAAACGTGTATAATTATAACGATAGCTTATGTGTTTCATAATAAATTATTATTATATAAACAATAATAATAATAAATTTATTTATCATTAATTAATAAACATATTAATAATTAATTATTATATTTTATAAATTACTTTATATATATTGTATAATTTAAATATATAAAGCATACTATTCATGACCTTATAATATATTTATTAATATGTGTAATAATATTTTAAATATAAGAAAAATTAATAGTTATAAAATACATTAATTTCAATTACACATATTATGTAATATATATATATATATTAAATTAATTATATTATTTGTACAAATTATATAAATTACATATATTACATAAATATCATTAATATATTATAAAATAGTTTATATATTATAACACTAATAACTTAGTCATTTAATTTATATTATTAATTATTATAATATACTAATATTATTCCTGGATGCGGGTGGTAGCAGGGTTTAATGCTGCACAGGGGGTCAGGTGGGTTGGCGCGTGGCTTACCACCACCGCCACCCATCCTCGCATGATCGAGGCCTTTAATGCTGCAGTCAGGCCATTCAATGCATATACTTGGGAGCTCTCTCCCCGAAACTGGTGTATTCATTCTTCCGCGATGGAGAATTCTGGAAACTTAGTGTTGATTCCTCCCCTCAGCGTTTGTTGCCTTCCCGCGGCGGTTGAGCGCAGCTCTCGCACCAGTAATGGCAAGCGCTGTGTGTTAAACTGTTGTATGGAGCTTCTGCCCGGCATTCACATATCCAATTGTGCCTCTTGCACTCTTCCGCGTCCGTCTGTCACTGCATTTGATTGCCCACAAGCTCATCCCGCCCCCATTATACTTGCTGCTCATCATACAATGCCTCGCCTCCGCCCAAGAATGCCCTGCAGGAGAGGGGGAGTCCAGGGGCGCGCCATTAATCGTTCCTCCCCCTCTAACTCTGATTCCTCGTCATATTCATCTGAGTTTGGTCCTGTTCGTCTTCTAGCACCGCGCAGAGGGCGTGGGAGGGGTCGGAATCGCTTCAATTCTGTGGGGCATTTCCGTTTGTCTTCCAGGGAAAATTCTCATCACGCCCATTTTCACTTCCCCTGCAGCATTGATAATACTTCCCTCCTCGCCACAGTGACCATCGATCTTCGTACAGCTCCCACTGATCCGGTTTCTTCAGTCCAGGCTCGCGCCACCACTGTTGCTGCTCGGGAGCCTCTCATGGAGACAGAGCACAGCGTGCCCCAGGCGGATATTGGGAAGCTGGTTTCTTCGGGCATTGAGGCCAATCTAGGCGCTTCGGCAGGTCCTTCGGCTCCCAATGTAGGCGGTCCAGAATGCAATAGCAGTCCCCCTTCTGATGACGAGGACCCGTATAAATATGCCTGCCTCATTGTCGAGGAAGACCCTTCCTCTGCTCAGTAAGTTGGTTCCTTTTGGGCGCGATGGTGTTTTGGTTTTCATCGGCTTTCAGGTGCTTTTCTACAGTCTTATGTTTCTGCCTAATACTGCTACTGTTCTCTTGGTCTCAGTCCTGTTTTATGGTCGGTCTCCCCTGCGAGGGAGTTATACTCAGTTTTTTGTCCAGTATCCTGCTCTAATTACTGGTTCTAGAATGGTCCGATTTGCTTTTGCTATGGCTAGAAATTGTAAACATATAGCTATTCTGGTCTACTCCACAGGAGTTATTTTGTCAAGGTCTGTTCTTGCTACGGTTTCAGTTACAATTGTCAGTCTTTTGATAGGAACAGACAGTCTTACAGCTCATCGAAGCTTTCATGATCTCTCTCTTAACTGTAATGATGATAAATTACCTGCTGGTAAAGCTAGCATGCCTCAGTACTGGGCTGGAAATCTTGAGGCCATGGCCTCCATGTAACACTATTTTTGTATCAATATCAATATAGAAGTAGCCATATTCAGAAAAATAAAAAATAAAAAAATATACTAATATTATGACATATATTATAATATAATTATAATATATATTATATATTAATTATATATTAATTTATAATTATAATTAGTAATATTACAAATTATATTATTATATTAATATACATATATAATATATTAACATATTATTATTAAATTATAATATTAATTAATATATAATTATATTAATATTATAATATAAATTATTATATTATATTATATTATATTATAAATAATATTTATAAACTATAATCATAATATATATATGTATAAATTATATATTATATCTATAAATTAATATTAATAATTATATATATTAATAATATAATATATAATTAATATTAAATTAGTCTATAATTATATATATATTTAATATAATATATATTAATATATAATATATAACAATTATATATATATATATATATATATATATATATATATATATATTAACTATAATTATTAATATTATAATATAATTATAGACTAATTTAATATTAATTAATAATTTATTAATAAATATAATAATATAATTTAATTTAATATATTATATTAATTAATTATATATTACTATATAATATATATTCAATTAGATATAACATGTATTATAGATAATATATTATATTTATATGATATTATAATTAATTTATATATAATAATAAATATATAAATATTATTAACTTAAATTAATTATAAATAATACTTAGTAAATAATAAAAGCATTACTTGATGATGTACCATACCTAAATTAATATATCAAGTTATCTTAATTCAAAATATCAAGATAATAATTTATAATATATATTATGACAACATAATATATAAATAATATATATTATCTTTATAAAATAGAATAATAAAGATAATATATAAATAATAATTTATATATTAATTATATATAAATAATATATAATTATGATGCCATCAATATTAGTTATAAATTATTATCATAATTTATTAACAATCATAAATCATAATTTATTATCAATCATAAATCATAATTATATGATATAATTATGATTCCTAGCTTAATTTATCTTAAGTCTCATCATAATTAATTATTCATGATATTATTTCAATAATTAATGTTATTACAGTGTTAATAAATAGTTATAACAATTACCTCATTTATTTTACTATTATAATTTATATATTTATATTATTAATTAATATTATAAATATAATATTATTATTATTATTAATAGTATACAATTAATATATATTATTTATTATTAATATATATAAATAATAATTAAATAACTAATTATTATAATTAATTATTTAATATATTATATATATATTTTGATTATACTATTATATTAATTTAATATAATCATAAATATTATGTACTTTAAATATAAAATATAATTATTAATCTATAATAAATATATAATATTATAAATATATAATATTAAATTATTATATTAATATATTATATCTATAAATAATATTTATAAATATATTTAAATAATTAATTATAATATTATTTATAATTTATTAATTAATGTAATTTATATTAAATATATAAATTATTAAGAATTATGTTATATTATAATATACTATTAATAAGCTCATATATATATATATATATATATATATATATATATATATATATATATATTTAATAAGTACCATAATTAAGACTAATTAATATATTAATTAATATAATTATGTAATTTATACATTAATCATAATAAATATTAATTAAAGTATATATAATATAATATAATATAATATTAATATTAATATAATATGGATTAATATATTAATCCATATAATATATACATATTTATAATAATATATTAATTATATTATAATTAATATATATTATTATATATATTATTAAATTAATTAATATTTATTATATATATATATATATATATATATATATATATATATATATATATATATATATATATATTATATTATATTATATTATATAAGATTATAATATATAATATTATAATATATAATATTATTATATATATAATATAATTCTATATTATAATAATATAACTCTATATTTTATATACTAATTATATTATATTTATAATTATATATATATATATTCATAATATTACTATATAATTATTATTTAACTATTATCAATTATATTATTTATAGATTAATTATAAATTATATATAATTATTAATAATCTATATTAAATATCAATATAATATAAATAATATAATAATATTAATTAATATATACAATAATTATAATATATTAAATTTATATTTAAATAATTAATTATTTAAAATCATTAATTAATATAATTATAATATACTAATAATATTATATATTATAATAGTTTACTAATAATATAATTATAAAGATAATATTAATATAAATATAATATTAAATATATAATTAATATAATATATTAAATTAATATAATTAACATACAATTAATACATATATCTATATATAATATATATTTATAATTTATTAATATATTATAAATAATAATATTAATATAATCTATAGTATATTAATAATTAATTTAATTTAATAATATAAATTATCATAAATTATATAATATTATTAATAATTATAATATAATAATATATATATAATTATAATATATATTAATATATTAATTAATATTAATATATATTAATTATTATTATTATATTACAATTAATATATATATATATAAAATGATATTATTAATTATAATATTATATTAATATTATAATCAATTAATATAATTATAAATATATTATATTATATTATATTATATTATATATTACTAATATTAATATATATTATAATTAATGATATTAAATATTTATTATAATAATATAATATATAAATTATATTAATTATTATATAATATTATTATTAAAATAGTATATAAGTTATTACTAATTATTACTCCTCTTAATGCATATAACACTAAACTTCATCCATCATGACCTTAAAGTTATTATATTTATATCGATATTTAATATATTAATGATAACTTAATATTATAATATATTGTAATTATTATATAATTATAATAATTATAAATAATTAATTAATTATATATATTAATATATAATATATTATAGATATATTAATAATATTAATATATTAATATAATTATATATATATTAATTAATATATAATATTATAATTATAATTAATATATTAATATATATTAATATTAATTATAATATATTAATAATAATATAATATTATTAATAATTATAATATAATAACTTATATTTATATTATTATAATATATTAATATTTATATATTATAATTATAATTAAATATAATATTATAATTGTTAATATTATAATATAATTTATTAATAGTTATATTAAATTAATAAATTATTATTAATTTAATATCTTATTAATAATTCACCTTATAAATATATTATTATAATATTATATATCATTTAATATTTTAGAATATTATCAATTAAGTATATATTATGTAATCATTATTTGAATTTAATAATAATTATATTATGTTTATTAACTTATTATTATTATATAAGTTAATATATACTTATTATTAATATATTGACTTTATCATGTATATAAATTAAATTATATTAATATTATAATATTTAAATTTAATTATATATATTAATGATACTAAATTATAATTAATTAATATAATTTAAATATAATAAATTAATCATGAATAATATCATAATTTCTTATTGACTAATATATTATATTATTATTATTATTATTATTATTATATAATATATTAATAATATCATAATGTTAATAACTTTATATATATATATATATATATATATATATATATATATATAATATTGTTAATATGTAATCTATTATTATATTTATATATCATCATTATTTAATTATATAAATTAATGAAGTTATACATATATAATATAATATAATATTATATTATATTATATGATTAAATTAATATATTTAATATTAATTTATAATTAAATATATTATTTTTTAAAATTTTAATTATTTTTATTTTTTATTATAATTTTTTTTTAAATTTTTTTAAAATTTTATATTTTAATTAATTTATTTTATCGATTTTTTTAATTAAACAATTTTTATTCTAATAACTTATAAAAAAAATGTGTTTGATGTTTTATTTTTATTTTTTTCGCTTTAAATTATTTGTTTTTTTTTAATTTTTTAATTTATTTATTTTTTGTTTTTTTGTTTTTTTGTTTTTCTTAATAGTTTTTAATATTTGATTTTTTTGTCATGTTTTTTTATTTTATTTTTATGTTTTATTACGAACATGAAAATCACCTCTAAACAAAAAGTGTTGATGTTGCATTAATACTTTTCAAAATTAGCATGAAAATCATTAACATTTTAAAACAATTGTTCATATTTCATAAATAAAAAAATTTAAAGTGCCAAAAATATTTCAAAATAAAAGTAGGCGATATAAAAAAATTTAAAGTGCCAAAAATATGCTATGGTTCTGCATCACCACTTTTCAAAATCGGGTGTTTTTTTTGCTACCTCAAAAAAACGACTACGAGGTGATTTTCTCATTTGATCGGTAACCTTGTTCTAGCGCAATTTCCATGTGTTCAACCCATGCCATCACAGTTTTTCAAGAAAGTAAATATGATGAGGCCTTAAACTCATGTTTTCAACCAAAGTAATTCCAGGTCCTTACAACTTTTGGAGAGAGAATGCATTTGGAATTGTAGGGTATGATTATGAGTTGTAAATGTATGCTGATAGATCAAGGTTCAAGTCCATTTGTTTGAATGTGAAAATTGACATGTAACAATGCTTCCCATATACCCAATGTTCACTGAAATCTAAATATAGAGAGAAATTAATCATACCTTCTACCATAACATTACCATGTAGTATTTGAAGGTCCTTTCCATTGTGTCCCAATATTTGATGCCACAACATAGTATTTTCACGAGAGACTAGAATGTTTTATTCTCCACTTTTAGGAACCACAAAATTGTTGAACCCATCAACAACAGTGCTACCCAGAAGCTTGTAGAGTGTTCCAATTAGAACTCCCCTCTTTAATATCAATACTCCTCAATTCATCTTGTAGATATCTTTCTCAAACACTATTTTTACACCCACAACATCCATCTTGGTTATAGAAAAAGGATTTCTAGCCAATCTAGGAATGTGCATAACACTAGGAAGTGTTTTGATCCTTCCACCTTACAACTTTAGCTTGAATTTTCCACATCCTATGATTATGTTCTTCCTATCATCTCCTAGGAAGGCATCACCACCATCATATTTCTTGTACTCACAAAACCACTCCCTATGAGGAGTCATATGAAACAATGCACCTGAGTCAATCAACCATGGCTCATGATCTACATGTGTACTTGACGAAGAAGCCAAATACACATCCCCACCTTCATCTAACGTAGTTTTCACCTCTACAAAAGGAGCATCATTAGATCCCTTTCCTTTCACATGATTTTTAGATCTATAATCCTTTTTATAGTGCCCTTATTTTTTTCATTTCCATCATAACTTTACAAATTTTCCTAGAGATTTATATCTCCCTCTAGATTTATAACTCCCATTTAAGGACTTATTTCTATTTCTATTCTAGGATCATCCTCTTACAAAGAAGGCGTCTCCATTATGGCTCTCCATATTTTTTTGTCTCATCTCCTACAACAATAAGGATGATACTATTTCATCAAACTTCAAGGTATTTGTATCGCTACCTATAGAAACAACCATACTATCCCATGAGTTTGGTAGAGAAATCAACAAACTGATTCACTTATCTTCATCCTAAAATTTAATATCAATAGATAATAATTGGCTTACCAAAGTATTAAAGTATTTCATATGCTTTATCCTTTTCCATAGCTTCCCCTGATACATTTAACAATATTGAATCTGAGAGTCACAATTGCATCGTGCTCTTTGCCTTTCGATCTAACTTTACCCAATATTTTACCAAAATTCATGTTTTTGTTGTACTTGGATCTACAATGATCCAGTAATATCTATCCACCAACAGATCCTCCATATTGACCTTCCACAACTCAAAAATTTGTCCATTGAATTTCTTTATCTCTATCTTTCAATTGTTCACCATCTTCTTTCACCTCAAAAATCGACCCCATAGATCTCCCACTGTAAGAGGGTCTATCAAAGGCTCGAGAAAAACCCCTTAGTAGCAAATTTTTCCCCTAAAATTCGAAATTGATCTGATACAAAATGTAGGTTTTAAGCCTGTACAAAAATTACCTGCAAATGAATTAATAAAAATAGAAAAAATATACAATGGAAATAACATAACAATATACATAGATTTTTTCTCCTAGAACCCAAACCGGGAAAACCAGATTGATTATTCATTATAATCCTTTCAATGTTACAATAAATTATATACATGTCGAAGCATTCATAGACACCCATTCCATTAACCCTAGATTCGAACATAATAGTAGTTCCCTTGACCAGATCTACAAAATACCATGGGAAAAATCCATTATGCCCAAAACCACGTGCAAAAACCATGCACAAAACCATGGGTAGGTCTCCCCACCTTATTTGTGTTCGCCCAACTATTATTGGGTCGAGATAAAAAAAATCCCGGGGTGCTACCCAAGACTCCATGTACGGGGCCTACCACCCCCTTGCAAACCCCCCGATAGGAGGGGCTACTTCCCCCGCCGCACCCAACACAACATAACTGTGCATGAGGCTAGTTGTGGAAAGAATATAACACATACCCAATGAAATGAAGTGCAATCAACTCCCTTCGTTAAATATATAGTAGAAAGAGGTCCAGATGAGATGTGATATGATCGTCTCCACTACAACAATTGGTCTAGGTCAATTTTCCTTTCTTCCCCTTAATGTGCACTAGATCCCATGATTTTAATAGATCTTTCATTCTTTCTCGAAACTTATCTTGTACCAAACTACCTCAATTTTCTAAAGGGTACAATATAGTATTAAATTCCCCTCCAACAATGTTATCAGAGTGCCAACTAGACTCCTGAAGCCTTATTAGTGAGTCCCTATCCCAAAATAGACACGAATAATTAATCAATATAATTGAAACAAGAAAAGGGGCTAATCTACTTTTTGAGATAAATATATACCACTACTAATCATATTCTACAATATTTAATGAAGATTAAGTCCTAGTCATCCACCTAATAATTATTCATAATTAAATTAAAATATTAGAAGCCTTAATAGGCATTCACAATAAATAGTAAGTAAAATCATAGGATAAATGCACATTTAGTGGCATGCAATGAATGTTGAGCAACAATAATTAGTGAAATGGATGGTATTTTGGCATGTGGAATTGGAAAACCATAACTGGTTTATGGTTTTGTTATTACTATTTATCGAGTGCTAGTGTTGGAGGAAAATAGTGTGTGAAGTTTAATTCACTATTGAGTTCTCTAGGAGGGATTCTTTTAGGGGAATTTTTTCACCAATTGGGTATTTTTTGGACATTTTCTTCAAAAATATCCAACCTTTTAGTTATCAATTCTAATAGTGGATTACATATTTTTTTTTGTTGGATATTCACCTATTTTCTATATGTATGATTTTTCAAACCAGAATAGTCACCTATAATACTATATATATGCATAACATTAGAATCTTTAAAAAATTACCTTGGTCTCAAGAATATCTATGTTTGATTATTGACACCTTTGTTGAGATCACAGAGAAATGGTAAGGGTTTTAATATAATCATGGTTTCAGTGGTATCTTGGAAATAATGAAATTCTATTATAGATAAATGGCAAGAAGAAATGGATATGTTCAATGGTGCTAACTCTGATTTATGGAAGCTTAAGATGGAGGATCTTGTCATGTATCTATACCCATCGGTTGTAGTATCTAGAATCAAACCCATTGGTTTGAAAAATGAGGAGAAAATGGTTTGAAGAGAAAGATAAAAAAACCCCATTACATTCTATTGGGATGATTCAATATTATTTGGTATTTATAAATTAAAAAACATAGCAAATATTTCAAAGAATATGGGGGATTTGTATCGGGTTAAATCCCTAGTTAATATCCAATTTCTCTAGAAAAAAATGTTTTCCTTAAGAATGGTTCACAGTAATTCTATAACTGATTAACTAATTTCATTTAATATTATTGTGACTTTTTATTATCTCAATTTATGTGATTATTGATTATGAAGATCATTGTACGATGGTTTTGTGTTCTTTGCGAGAATCATCATACAACTTAGTATTGACTATCATAAGCATTGTAAAGTCAAAATCTGTTGAATCCACCAATGGGGCATTTGTTGTTCATGGAATATAGAAGAAATGTGAGAGAGAAAATGGAAGATAGAAATACTGTGGGAGACACAATTATCCTATAAATTTCAAGGGAAAATGTTGGAACTAAGACAAGGATGGAATTTCAGAAGAGATTGCAAGGTAGTGAAAATGAAGAATATGAATTAAAATAATGATTTAGATAATGAGTTTCAAAGTATTCTTAGGAGGATCGTGGATATGCTTTTGTTACAACTTTATATCCATGCAAGCCAATGTGTTTGGTTGATCTAATTTGAAGGTTCCCTCCATATGGCTTTCCATTGGCATTGATTTTCAATCTATGATATATATGACAATGGGATCGTATATCTCAATGATGACTCTCATCTTACCATAGTTGTAAAAGATATATTCTTGAAAATATTCCATGATGGTAGAGTGAACATGATCAATGGAGTTTTGCACATTCTACATTCATCACATGACTTATTTTTAATAAAAATATTTAACTATGTAAATGTGTCAGTTCTTTTCATTGACAAAGGGTGTAAGGTGGCCTAAGGAAATTTGGTTTTCTCTAAAGGTTTTTATGTGGGAAATTTATTCTAGATTGATGTTTGCACCATTCACTGTAATAGTTCAATTCCTCTAATAGAGATATTTGTAGGATCTACACCTTTACAATTTGTATCTCTATATACTTATGATATTCATGCTTTCTAATTTCCTAAACAAGATATTGCTTGAGAAAGAAACCTATTGGAAAAGAAGGAAATAATATGGCATGAAATATTAAGACATAAATGTGAGAAACGTTTATGAGAATCAGAAAACAATTTTTTTTTCGATGGATTTAATGATTGTTCTCTTGAGTTTGGATATTATGAGCATTGCATATATATAAAACAAAATCATTTTCAATTTTATTACAATTATCACAAATTTCCTTGGATGTTGGAATTAATTCATTTTAATGTCTTTGGTCCAATTAAAGTTATCGATTTCTAAAGAATTGCATTATGTATCATTTATTTTTTATTACTCCAAGACAAGCATATTCTCTTCAAACTAAATCAAAGTTTTTTTTATTTAGTTCAAGGAATTTAAATATCTCTTGGAAACTTTTAGTAGTAGGAATATTAAGGTGTGAGGAGCAACAAAGTTGGGAAGTGTTATAATCCAATTCCATCCTCTGATAGGGTAAATTTTGTAGCTTCAAACAAGGATGAAGTTACCCAAACATGAGATGGTCCTATGTCTAAGGTAGTGAAAAGGGGAAGAAGGAGAGGCAAGGGACTTAGTGGAAAGATTTCTTAGGACCACCCAACTTTGATATTGTCCTCCATCGAATACTAGGATGGTTGAAATAACTGGGAAGTGAATTTTGTGTGAAGGGGTATTAAAATTACCTTAATTTTTGTACCAATAGAATAAAAGAAGAAAACAACAAGGCTCCCACTCCTTGGATGTGTAAAAATTAATCTAAACTAGTTCCCATGGAAACGTGAACTATAAAACAATTATCTAGTGGATGGTTTATGAAATGTAACAAAATTAAGAGTTAAAACTACATTAGAAAATATAAAATAATCCATTTAATGTGACTAGAAATTAGGGAAAATAAATTGCTTATGTCCAAAATGGCTTGAAAACATGCCCAAAATTGATTGGAATTGCTCGAAAAGTGTTTTGAGTAAGTTTAAATGAGGTTTGTGTATAAATACACAAGCATGTTAGAAAAATGGCGTAGTTCCACATAGGTAAACAACCTTAAGTAATCACTTTCAAAAATGTATCAAATATTAGTACACTAGTGCACTACATGGTTAAATATGAGGGAGACAATGCACAAACCCACCGGTGTTGACATAAGGTAATATATTAGTGAGAAAGTTTTTTTTTTACATAAAAGCTTCTCATAATTGATTATTAATAAACAACCTTCAATGTTTTTAAAATAAATATCATGGACCAATCAAATGTTACGCCATGGATCAATATAGTCATTAGTATGGAGTAGAATATGAATTGTTTGGTCACTCAATGTCTATTGACTTTTGGATTGCATACCTATAAATTAATATTAATGTGTACTATGGAAAAACGAAAACAAACACATTTATGTTAGAACAAGTTGATATTAACTAACTAATAAGTGTATAAATATCATGTAACACATTATGATTAAATTAAAAAAAAAAAATTAACATTGTGTCACCCCAATTTCCTTCTATATTGCATTTTCCAAATTCAAGAATATGGTATTATGAAAATAAATGGAAGTTCTAAATGTATCAAATCCCACTCCACTTTGTCTAATTTTTTGAAGTGTAATATTATTGATATGCTTTGTAGTCTAGAGTTCAAAACTAGTTTGGATGAGTAAGCTATTTGTTCTCCTTCCCACCTAGATTTAATTCTCACAAGTGACATGTTAGTCCATTATGATAAGAAGATAAAAGTAAGTTTATTAAAGTTTAAGATCCACTTCTATGTGTTTTGAAAGATCCACTTATATGTTTTGGACAACACATCCTAATAAGTTACACGTGTGTGATATATCTAAGTTTCACTCCACTAATTCATTGATTCTATGGTGAAAAAATCATAAATAAATAATTTGTATCTAGTAAAATCAACTCTTTTTAATAGAATAATGTGAAACGTCATATTTTAATATTTTTATTTGACAACTTTCCATACAAAACTTTCTTTCTTAATATTTTAAATCATTTTAAAATAATTTGTAAATTAAGATATAAATTTTCCAAATCTAAAATATAAAATTAATTAAACAAAACATAAATAATTAATTTAGAATTATAATTAATACATCATTTGAATGATGTAAAAAAAAAAAACTTAATTAATTTAGATCAATAATTAATTTATAATTTGAAGGATGAAAATTGTTTAAAATGAATAATTAAATTAGAAAGAAGATTTTCAATATTAAATTTTATGGTATGAAATCCATGATGGTGTAGAATGAAAATGATTTATTATGAATAATATTTTATAAAAAAATTAATATTGTTTTTTTTTTATGTTTTTAAAATTATTAATAAAAATAGATAATGAATAATTTCATTTTAAAAGAAAATGGTTGAGATTTGTTTATGTAATTTGAAAAAAAACAAGGTCAGTTGTAGAGCAATAAGTCCCTGCCTAAGGGACTGATGTATAGAGCAGGTTCTCACTAGACTTATAGTTTCGAATTGGCTGGGTTTAAAAACACTGTAATAAACAACATAGTCTAAGGCACATTATCCCAGAATGCGACCAACCTCGGGGCTACTGGAAGTTGAGTTTCGTACCACCATAGTATTGTCTTCGTCTGAGTTTGCTACATGGCCTTTCCATTCCAATTCAAACTTGTAATAGACTACTACCTACCTATTGCCAGAGAAGATCGAATTCCAAGTTCATTGTGCCTATGAACTTCACAGGAAATGGTATGAACTATAGAGTAGAGGTCATGCAGTATTTACAACTTCTAGCAGCAGTTTAACAAAAACCCAACCCGAGAATCTATGCAAGTGGAACAACAATGGGGAATTAGAATAAGTTTAATAGAATCAGTTCGAACGAATTCAAATCAAAGTTCAACTATATATGCTAGTATGGCCCTAGTACTCGCACTTGAAACTACCTTAGTATGTAGTGTAGGTGGTTCTCCATGGAAGCCCTAGAGACTGCTAGCTTCAGTGAGAGTAAGTTCAACACCAAATGATCGAAAGTTTTGAATTCTGGACCAGCAAAATGAAAAAACCCCATGGATTTAGAGTTTATTTTTATGATTTATCTTACTTGATATAAAGAGAAGCCAGATCAACTTTCTAAAGAGGAACTTTGTAAATTTGTAAACTAAATTTTCCTCTAGTCTAACATTATTACAGGAATGAATAAGTCATATGAATGTGTTACTATTATAGTAGAATTTCTAAAGCGGAACTTTGTAAATTTGTAAACTAAATTTTCTTCTAGTCTAACATTTATAACATTTATTACATGAATGAATATATTAAATTCATACGAATGTGTTACTATTACAGTAGAAATATCTTTAGAATACATACTTTAGAATTTTTTTGAGATGAGCAACTATGAATACCTTTGAGTGAACCTTAGGGTGCTAAAAATATTCAGAGGGAAGTTGGCCTATCATGATAGAACACTCTGGATTCTACTCATTGTGCTAGCATACAAATTAGTATTTTCACATCCTACTTTGACAAAATAGTCCGAGTGTTTAGCCTAAAAAATTGCTGCTAACGAAGTACGATATTTAGTTATGGTACATATTTGATTTGAATCCCTTGGATTACAAACTCACTAATTTTATTTACTGAAATGTCAAATATGAAGATTAAAAAAATAAATATTTTTAACAGTGATAATCTCGTCAAAACCCTTAAATTAAAGCTCAGATAATATACCCATGTAAAAATCACACAGAGACATCCATACTGAATTGTATCATCCCACTCCCCAAAAATTGGTATAGCCCACAAAATGCTTGAAAAATCCTATTCTTCCAAGATTAGTGTCGAGTAGCAATCATTGTGAAGATTCAAATCCAATATCAAAGAAGGAAACTATACATGTACACATACAAGTGGTATGAAAAATTTGAAGATAAGACTTAGAATAAATATGATCTTCATATATAAACATGTGGTATGAAAAATAATCTGAGATAAGACTTAGAATAAAGATGATCTTCATATATAGACAAGTGGAATGAAAAATAATTTAAAAGTGTTAATTGGAATTAGCAATGGTTGGAAAAGTATACGATTACAACATGACAAAACAGTTGCATGCGCTATGAGTGTCATCATTTTCCCTCATCGTTTTGCTAGTTTGTTCGGCTTCCATTAGGCTTCTTAGGCTTAATCACGGCCTTTGGCTTTACGAACCAGGGCCAATGTATTCCGTCTAGAAAATTCTAGATGTGATTGATTGCATGCCCTCTGATATTTTTCATACGCATGCCCTCTGAGATTTTTCATCCGTATGCCCTCTAAGATTTTTTATCTAAGATTGCGCAAGATTAATGGAAATCTTAGCCCTACTCCATAAACGTAGCTCGTAGCTCTCTCCCATCGCAAAAATGACCACAAACAGAACAAAGAATGCAATTCGGGCGACCGCACCTTTGCTTAGATCTCTGGACTAATGCTGTAAACACTCCCCACCTCTCACGGCTCTACCATCGGTTTTCCCACACGTATTTGATCAGAAAACAAGCTTTTTTTCTTCCGTTTCTGTAGAGGGGCCGAAGAATTCCATGGCACTCATGCTGCCATGCCATTAATAGACAAAGAAAGTTGTTTTCGGTTCTTAAAGTTGGTCTCTATGGTAGACAAAGAAGATAGTTTTTTTAATTATTGGGTAGCTTCACGCGAACGGAGAATGTAATTCTGACGATGGCACTTTCGACATGCTTGCAAACCAACCTTTTTGCAATAGATCACGGCTTACTCATGATCTATAGAAATGTGTTTGGGACTGGATATCCAACTAGTTTTTAAGTTGCTGGTCCTGTAATTGCTCGTGCTGCTGAACCATGGTGCCAAGGCCTCTCGCCCCAAAGTTCGATCCTAAAAGCCTTGTGAAAACTGCAGAGAAACAAGTTGAAATCATAGCTAGCCCATGAGTGATCCAGGCAAATAGCTAAGCGAGGGGGAAAGAGGATATGATATTTGTGTCTTGAGCTACGATAGAAGGTCGAGTTTAGGTACAGTTTGGGATATGTTGCAGGCATGCTGAAGTCGTCCCTTCTTACAGGTATTTCCCACCGGCATCCACTTCTCTTATATCATTTTTGTTACAATAAAATCACTTATATCATTTTTGTTGCAATAAAATTTTGATAAATCTTGATTTTTTTGCTAATGGAATCGAAGGGATTACCTGCAATTTCTACTACAAGTTCAATAGCATGAAATTCCAGAACATAATAAGTATAGTCTGCCTAGTCTAAAACTACCAGCAATGTTTAAAAATGATTTGAAATTTGCTCCGCTTTGAAAAAAAACATTTAGTAGCAATAACATGAAATTCCAGAACAAAATAAGTATAGTCTTCTTGGTCTAAAACTACCAGCAACGTTTAAAAATGATTTGAAATTTGCTCCACATTGAAGAAAACATTTACCATCTCGAAAGGGGTTAAATTCATTATGGTAAAGTGGTAGAATTAGGTAGGCTTGGGTTTTCTCAGGTGTATAATGGACAAGAAAAGCGTATTAATTTAAAATAAAAATAAATAAATAGCTATGCAGTAAAAAAATTGTAGCGGCTTGCTCACATTCTTCGAGCTCTGTTAGAGATGCTTGAAACTTCATTGTTTATTCTACTTTTTATACAAATTGTGAACAAATACTTCAAGTTCCTGATCTAGCATCAACCTATCTCGCAATAGCTGGACGAGTAGCTTCTCCATTACCAGTACTAACAACAGGTGAGGATCTATCGATTCAAATAAGTTACACCGAGCTTCAAATATGCTAGGCCTTTCTACATGTATGGTGACAGTTGGTTTTTCTTTTTAGATGAGAGATGAGCTACACCGAGAATCCATATTGACATAAAATAAAGAATTTGTGGACCAAGCAAGGGCAGATGCAAGAAATTAACAATTAACGATCTTACAGGTATATGCCATAAGCAATTTCTACTGCCAGCCTTGAACTTTGATCTTACAGGTATATGTAAACTTCACCATAAGAAATTTCTACTATCAGCCTTGAACTTCGATCTCTGCCAACTCTGAACTTGTAGGTATTGAGATCAAAGAATTTGTAGACCAAGTTGACCAAGCAAGGGTATATGTAGATGCAGGAAATTAATGATCTTACAGGTTTATGCCATACGAAGATATAGCTTATGAATGTGAAGTAAACTTTGTCATCCTTTGCAAGGGCCAGATGGTTGTGCGTATCGATCTGTGGATGACAGAAGTAAACATCTGTGGATGACAAAAGTAAACAGGTGTTGCATGAAAAATAAGTGTAAATCGTCACCAGGAGGCTGAAAAGACACAGGGTTAATACGACCTCTCCTTATCATAGCGTGTTTGCATGATTATAGCTTAGCATTTATTTTTTATAAACTAATGTTAACATTAGTTTCAATTTATATATCCTCCCTTAAATATGAATGATAGTTATCCTTCTCCTAGATATTTTTCTTCGTTTTTTCCTCGTTTTCCTCATACTACCTCGGTATTAGGCCAAATAAGATGGTGATTCTTTCGATTGGTCAAAATAAAAAAGCTACAAAAAAAACTTTGGTTAAACATAAAATATTTTTATTGATTACTGTGTCTTTTCAGAAATTTTGGTTAAAAGTTTAAAAAACTTCTTTGATTCCTGTGTCCATCTAATAGATAGATGAAATCCGATTACTATATCCCTGTAGCCTCGAAGGGAGCAGGGACTAATAAAGATGTTATTTTCTTTTTAATGTTTTTAAAATTATTAGAAAAATAAGAAGAGGTAGACAATGAATAATTTCATTTTAAAAATAGTTTTTTGAGGTGTATTTATGTGATTTTGGATATGAAATTTGTCGTGACTGATAAGGAAGTAGTTTAATTTTCTATACACAAAAAATGAAAAGTTTATATTTGTGATGATTAATATAAAAAAATTTAAGAAAATAAAATATAGATTCATAATTAATAAAAAAGAAATTATCTTTATAATTGGATATTTATTTTGTGATAATTAATATAAAAATAATTTAATATTTATTTAAAAATAAATAGATAATTTTTTGAAATTATAGAATATTTCACATTCATTGGGACACTTTTATATTACCATTCTAAAAACCAATCTAGTAATGGGTAAACAATAAATTCATATTAACATGGTAGTAGTTTAATCATCGTATTTTTTGTTTTGAAAATTTTGAAAATAATGGAAATTCAAGTAAGATTTTAATAAAATCTTATAGAGTTTTTTGTAAATCCAAGTTATAGCTATCAAATTTCAAGATTTTGGATGCTTTAGATTTCCACCATAAAAAAACATGATTCAAACACAAACACTACAAACTACTAATACAAGATTTCTTAATCTTTTTTACCTAAATTTCAACCATATTTAACCTTCAAAACAATTCCTCCAACTCCTTAAACAACTCCATCAAGAAAATGACTTTTAAATCTAAAGTCATCTTGGTTGGTTTGTGTGTACATCCAAACAATGACTTTATAATTCATCCTGATTAGTTTGTTTGTATAGATTTCACTTACCATTCCGTCTATCTCGATTATAGACTTTAGACATCCGAACAAACCAATGTCAATAATGGGATTTGTAATTTTGGCTCATCCGTAAACCCAAAATACTTTATGGCCAATGACATAAACTAGTAATTGCATCGAGGGTGCAAGGGAACGCCAGATGGAAGAGATGTGAATCGTTTTGTGCTATGAGGGGTAAAAACTGAATTGTGATTTAGCAGAAGAAAATCCAAAGCTGAACAGATAATCATAAATGGTAACTAGAAATATGATCACCTAAGATGGAAAGCCTATAGGTTTTAATGTCTCGATTCTTTTCACGTTCAAACTATCTACAATGTATACTAAAGAAGCAACTTGACAGCATGTGACAAACTGGCCATTCAAATGGTTGCACATCCTCGAGACTGATGGAATCCTCATATATGAAGAAGGCAATGAGACCTTGATGTGAATTTCTCGTATTTTCTCTGCCTGTCCTTGATGCTATGTCTGGGTGGTCGAATTAAGTGTGCTCATTTTGATTAAGTTTGGTTTGTCTAAGGCGGTAAATATAGCTCCTACTTGCCGTTTGTAAAATAACGGCTGGGTTGCCTCAAATAATAAAAATTAATTTATTTTATTTTAAAAAGAGTAAACCAAATGATAAAAGTTTATAATTTGAATTTTAAATATTTATATTTATTTTAATAAAAATAATATTTTTTAATTTAATATTATTAAATTGTAATTTATGTAATTTTATTTTTATTTCATTTTATTTCTTTATTTGTTTATTTATTTATTTATTAATTTTTATTTCTATTTATTTATTTTATTTTTATTTTTTAATTAAGAATTTTCTTTATCTATTTTATTTTTAATTTTAATTTTAGTTCAAACACACGAATGCTATCTTCACAACACCAAAAAATACCCAATAGAACAAAGACTAAAACAAGTGAAAGAGAGAGGGATTGTTTCAAGGTAGTTCAAATACACGAATGTTATCTTCAAACACCAAAAATTCCCCTACAGAGCAAGAAGGCTGAAACAAGTAAAACTTTTCGAAGTTCATATCACCCAAGAGATATAATTTACCTCCGAAACATTCAAGAAAATATTTTTACAACATTGTATCATATTCATAATAATCTCACAGAAACCTAGACAAATTCAAGAGAGACCGACCAAGTTTTTCGTTCGGAAATGCGACGAATTTCAAAAAAGCAACGAATTTGCGAATGAGGCCATAACATTTGACTCCTAAAAATGTAAGTCCTACAGATTTGGAGAACGTATTCACACGTTATGGACAATTGTGGATGGAGTTGTTCCAGCTATTCTCTATGCACCAATTATGAAGCCTTGCTAGAGAGATTAACATATTCATGTGGATAAAGGATTTCATATCACATGCCAAAGACTGTAACCTGTAATGCCTTGTTTTCCTGGCCAGCCTAAACTAAAAAAAATTATACAGTTATTTTTAGAAGAACTAATCCAGGAAATTTAACAAAATTGCTTCCAAACTTTTTCAATTTAGCAGCCAAGCACACAAAATACAAATAGAATATTAAACAATTTGATAAATTTTGCATCATATTGGAAAAATGAATATAAACCCAGATTCTAATATGGCTGTTTTTATATGCATATCTCCCAAACAATGAAATGGAAAACTTTCACTTCTGAGAAGACCTGAATTTTCCATAGCTAATTGTTTATCCTTCCAGAATCCCAACCCTTCATACATATTACAACCACAAGGAACTGAAATGCCACGTAATTCATCCATTCAAATAAATACACATTCAAGTAATTCTTTGCGTTCTTGTTTCTAATTGCAATTCTGAGATGGTCTTCTCCCTATTGTTGTTGGCGCCGCTGTTATGCCAATGCTGTTTTGGGTAGTCTGTTCATTCCCACCTCTGGAGATTTAGCGCTCAATTTTGTTTCAGGTGAGGCTGTTTCCCTACTGTCACCTAGTCTTTGGTAAGCTTACCTTTGTATTGTTGTGTAATTGGGTGCACATTTCAGTGTTTCGATCACTGAATTTTGTTGTGCCTAGCGTCATGATCAAGGAATTTGCTGCCCCTTCGGTTAAATGTTGTTTATAGCCAGTTCGGCGATTTGGGTTTGTCCCGCTGCTTTGATCTGACAAGGAAGAGAAACAAAGTATCGGTCTAAAGCAATGGTGGCTTCTTGATTATTTCGGGATTTCCTATGCCTAATCTCTTTAGTTGGGCTTGGTATAGAGCTCTGATTCATTTAGTTTTCTGCGTAAGGTGGTCTACTCTTGATCTGTTCTCGGTTAATGCAATCTAAGCCTATTTGAGGGCTCATCATTGAGGAAGTCTGAGGTTGTGTTGCCTCAGTGAACCCAATGGAGGATTGTGATAATATTTGGCATTGGTGCAGAGCTCGCAAGAATGATTTCCCAATGAGAAAATTTCAGGCAGATGGTTTTTCTTCAGTTGCTAAAATCGGCACTCTTGTAGATCATGTGCCCTATTCAAACGTTCGCAAGGGAAAGCAACGCATGGATCTAGTTCACAATTCAATTCCTGAAATTGATTCCGTGAAGAGTGGGGATTCATCGAAGTCCCCAATCTCAGTAATAGTAGATCATATATCTTCATCTGGGACGAATTCAGATAAAATGTCAGATCATCCACACGGTGCTTCAGGCCCTGGTTGTCAGTTCTTGTGCTCGCCTATGGGTTTCACGGGTGAAATTTTAGACGAAGATCTGATTGCTTATCAGAAGAAGCAAGCATCCAGATTAAGAGGGAAAAGAAGGGGACAAAAGACAGCTCTTAGGCAGAGCGGTTTATTATCTGATGAGGGGATGAAGGACAACTCAGATCAACATACAGCCTGGAACAGGGAAGCCTCGATGGAGGCCTCTTCGTCTTGTTCAATTTCAAAGGTGGTTGCAGATAATAAGCAGTTGCAGTCGCAGAGTATGAATGGAGAAATCAGGAATTTGAGCACGATTGTTGGGTCTGAAATGCCGTACACGTGGCAAATTCTGATTCACGTGAAGGGTGATACCGTATTGCGCTGCTATTGGCTGGGGTGAACAGTGTTTTCTCACCCCAAGCCCGCAATATTATAATATGCGCGTGTCCATTTCTTACTTGACGGAAGGGCGAAAAAAACAAAGCAGTGTGATTGGTTGGTGTTTGCAGAGGCAAAGCCCACAGAGAAAACGCCTCAGGCATAATTACCTTCTTTATTAAAGAAAAATGTCATAATTTTATCTAGAAGCCTTTGTATGCGAAATCGAAGTCTTGACTTAGTCCAGTCCACTTGGATTTGCGCGTACAACTCTGAGTATTGACCCCATCGCATTACACGTTGCATTGAAAAATTGCAGTGAGTCATTTGAAACTTCAAAGACGCGGCAGCATGTATCTATTCTTCTAATTCTCTTCCTTCGCCCTATATAAACCTCTTCCCCTCGATCCATTCTACATACAAATCAAGTCCTTGTTGGAATGTAATTTCTAACTGCGCAAACAACAGCGCACAGGTTGGCGGAGATCGACGGCTAGCGGGAGCGAAACTTGCTCGACGGTTAACGGAAGGCGAGCCCTCGCTGTTGACCAGTTGATCGGGGGTTGACTCACGATCGACGGTTGTAGTTTAGTGCAGGGCCTCACCCCACTTGCTGTGTACAGGCGGGAGGCAGCCCCCGCAACCACCAGGGATGGTGGCTCTGCCCAGATGCCTCCAACGCGCCACCAAATCACCACCGCTGCGGGAAATTCACCAATTCTGCCACGATTCAAATTTGCCATCAATTTGAATTTTAAGCGATGCTGACATAATTTATGAGACCATTAATGAAATTTTTAAGCGGTGAATTTTTGTCAACGAATGACATTAATTGAGCTTAAGATATTTTGTTTATAAATATAGAACAGAGTTGTAAATTTTTTTTATGTTGTTAACATATAGAACAGTAACGTTCTATTTTTAAATGTATGCACAGTAGTGCAATTGTTTTTTTTTTTTTTAAGATAGAGCAGAATTTAAAATACACAGCAGTGTATATTTTGAAAAAGACAGTGAGTTGTTTTTTTTAATAGACAGAGACAGTGAATGAAAATTCACAGCAGAGTTTTTTTTTAAGAGACAGAGAAGAGTTTTTTTTTGTTGTTTTGGAACTATGCTTAGAATCAGTCCAGCAATTGTAATCCCTCAGCAGTAAGGAAGAACTTGTAACAGTTTTTTTATGGAATAGAAATTTGTTTTTTTCTGAGTTGAAACTTTGTCACTGTGAATTCAATTTTAGAATTTTCTCTGTGTTAAGGAAGGGAGTTTTTATTCTCCTTTTATTGTTTTGGAATTTTCAAACATTCCAACATGGTATTAGAGCTAGTCCAGGCTCTTTGAAGGTCAAAGAAGCTGAAGGAAGGAGTTCTTTGTTGCAGCAACTTCTCCAGTAGTGTGAAGGTTCAGACAAGAAGAATCCAAAGGTATTTCTCTATACAATTTTGTGTTACTATTGCAGTACAGTTAGTTAATTTTAAACACACAGTCAAGTGTTTTTGAGCCATAGTTAAGAGTGCAGAATGGCTGGAGCCAGCACTGGTATGGGTATGGGAAATATTCATCTCCCACAATTTAATGGGAAAAATTATGACTACTGGTCAATAACTATGAGAGCATTATTTGTCTCCCAATACTTATGGGAATTTGTTGAGGATGGCTTTGAAGAGCCAGCAAATGAAGCAGAGTTTTATGTTTTAACTCAGGCAGAAAGGGAGTCACTGAAGAACAATAAGAAGAGAGATGCCAAGGCTCTTTTCTTTTTGTATCGAGGAGTGCATGAGATTGTGTTTCCGAGGAAAGCAGCAGCTAATAGATCCAAAGAAGCATGGGAAACTCTCAAGACAACTTATCAAGGTATGGAAAAAGTAAAGACAGCAAAACTACAGTTGCTGAGGAGAGACTTTGAGACTCTCTGTATGAAAGAGTCAGACACTATTGACTCATTCTTCACTCATGTGATTGGAATGGTCACAAAAATAAGATCTCATGGAGAGACTCTTGAAGACAAGAGGATTGTGGAAAAACTCTTGAGAAGTTTACCTTCAATATTTGAAGTGATTGTCACCACCATAGAGGAGACTAAAGATCTCACAAAGTTTTTAGTGGATGAGCTACATGCATCACTGATGACCCATGAACAGAGATTGGGAAGGAGTGAAAAATCATCTCTAGAACATGCTTTTAAGACCCAGATGTCTTTCAGAAGAGGAAGAGGGCAAGTCAAAAGAAGAGGAAGAGGCAGAAGCCAAAACAGAGGTGGAAGGAACAGCCCTTCACATTCACATGGAAGGTGCAACAGTCAAAGTCACAGCCATGGCCAAGACAGCAGCTAGCAAAGTGGACAGCAAAATGATCAAGGACAAAGGTATGATAAATCCAATGTTCAATGTTACAATTGTAAGAAATATGGTCATTATGCTAATGAATGTAGAACGAAGAAGCAAGATATGAGAAGTAGAACTAGTGCAAATTTCACTAGAGAAAATAGCAGCCAAAACAATTTGTTTTTAGCTTGTAATATGGTTGAAGAAAAGAATGAGGACTTATGGTTTCTAGACTCCGGTTGTAGTAACCATATGACAGGAAAGTTAGCAATGTTTTCTATGTTAGATGAAAGTGTGCAGTCACAAGTGACACTAGGAACTGATAGCAAAGTTTCTGTTATGGGAAAAGGAGATGTAAATGTTTTAACTAGATTAGGTGCAAAGAAATCCATAGCAGATGTTTATTATGTTCCAGGAATGAAGTGTAACCTCTTAAGTATTGGATAGCTTGTCCATAAGGGGTATAATGTTTTCTTTGAGGATGATGTTTGTACCATCATGGACAAACCACCCAGCAATCAGTGTATTGTTGAAGTAAAGATGACAAGGAATAGGATGTTCCCTCTCAGAATGAGAGAAGATTTGAAGAATGGTGAAGATAAAGCAGCAATTGCACAAGAGACTTACCAAAGCAAACCAAAAGATGATAATTGGTTATGGAACTTGAGATTTGGACATCTCAACTTTGGAGGTCTTAATTTGTTGAACAGAAAATGAATGGTAAGTGGTTTACCATTGATAGAGAAACAGGACAGCCTTTGTGAAGGTTGTATCTTGGGGAAACAACACAGAGAAAGTTTTCCTTCTGGGAAAAGCATAAGGGCAAAAGCACCCTTAGAGCTTGTCCACTCAGATGTATGTGGACCGATGCAAACTCCATCACTTGCTAACATCCACTATATCTTAACATTCATAGATGATTTTACAAGAAAAACTTGGGTTTACTTTTTGAAAAACAAAAGTGAAGTGTTTGAAAAATTTTGCAATTTCAAAGCACTTGTTGAGAAACAAAGTGGGCTGCATATCAAAGTCTTAAGGACTGATAGAGGAGGTGAGTATATATCTAAAGATTTTCTACGTTTTTGTAGAGAAAATGGTATTCAAAAGTAGTTTACAACTAGATATACTCCGCAGCAAAATGGAGTAGCCGAAAGGAAGAACCGAACCATAATGGACATGGCGAGGAGTATGCTTAAGGCAAAGCATTTGCCTAATGATTATTGGGCTGAAGCTGTACATTGTGCAGCGTATATTTTGAACAGGTGCCCTACAAAAGCAGTCATGAACAAAGTGCCGGAAGAGGCATGGAGTGGCACAAAGCAAAGTGTCACACACATGAAGGTTTTTGGATGTGTAGCTTATGCACACATTCCAGATCAGCTAAGGAAGAAGTTGGACAGCAAGGGGGAGAAATGTATTTTCATTGGATACAGTGAGGAATCCAAGGCATACAGGTTATATAACCCATCCAGCAAAAAGTTTCTTGTGAGCAGGGATGTTCAGTTCATTGAAGAGGAAGCTTGGGATGGAAGCATAGAGAAAACAGTGAATGTTAAACACTGTTTATCTCATGATGAGAATGATGATGAGTTGGCTGAAATACATCCCCAAACAGCAACACCAACAAAAGAGCAGCAAAGCACACCCTTGAGGAGAAATAACAGTGCTTCTCCAAGCACACCACAAGGAGGAAATTCAAGTGCTTCTTCAAGCATTTTCACACCTACTGAAAGAGGTAAGAAATTCAGAAGTTTGAAAGATATTTATGAACAAGATATAGCTAATGAAGGTATCAATTCTTTATTTTCTTTATATTGTCATGTTGATGATCCTGCTCATTTCGAAGAAGCTATCAAGGATAAGAAATGGATAGAAGCTATGGATGAGGAGGTTAATGCCATAGAAAGAAACAAGACATGGGATTTGGTTGAACTCCCAAAAGGTAAAGATGTCATTGGTGTTAAATGGGTCTATAAGACCAAGAGTAATGCTGAAGGCAAAATAGAAAGACAAAAGGCAAGACTTGTTGTCAAAGGTTATAAGCAGAAGCATGGGATAGATTATGAGGAAACTTTTGCACCAGTCGCCAGAATGGAAACCATGAGAGCAGTGTTGTACATAGCAACACAAAACAAGTGGAAAGTTTACCAAATAGACGTGAAGTCAGAATTTCTGAATGGAGTATTAATGGAAGAGGTTTACATTGATCAACCTCTCGGCTATGAAAAGAAGGGCTAAGAGCACAAAGTATGCAAGTTGAAGAAAGCTCTTTATGGACTGAAGCAAGCGCCAAGAGCATGGTACAGTAGAATAAATTCATATCTATTGGAAAATGGTTTTGAAAAGTGTGAGGGAGAACCCACCCTCTACATTAAAGAAAAAGATGGTAAAATATTGATTGTAGTATTTTATGTTGATGATGTTATTTTTACAGGTAATGATGATTTCCTTATTGAACATTTTAAAACAGTCATGAAAGAAGAATTTGAGATGATTGACATGGGTTTGTTGATATACTTCTCGGGAATAGAAGTAGAAGAAGATGAAAATGGGATTTTTATCTCACAGGCACAATATGTTAATGAGGTTCTTGAAAGATTTAACATGCAGGAATGCAAAGCAGCAATCACTCTCACAGTGATGGGATTAAAACTCAGTAGAGAGGATAGCAGCAAGGATTTTGATCCTAGTTTATACAAGAGCATAGTTGGCAGCCTTATGTATTTGACTGCAACTAGGCCGGACATAATGCATCCTATTAGTTTGATTTCCAGATTCATGGAAAAGCCAAAGGATGCACATTGGCAAGCAGAAAAAAGAGTTTTGAGGTATGTTAAAGGTACTAAAAGGTTTGGTATTTTTTATACTACTTCATAATGTTCAGATTTAGTTGGACACACAGACAGTGATTGGGGTGGAAGTGTTGATGATCGGAAGAGCACTTCCGATTATGTTTTTCACATGGGTTCAAGAGCCATTTCATGGGCTTCTAAGAAACAACCCATTGTAGCATTGTCTACAGCAGAAGCAGAATATGTGGCAGCTACAGCAGCAGGGTGTCAAGCAGTTTGGATGAGAAAGATGTTGAGAAGCTTATGCCAAGAACAGGTAAAAGGAACAGTGATCTTTTGTGACAATAGCTCAACTATTGCATTGTCTAAAAAATATGTTTTTCATAAGAGGACTAAACACATTGACACCAGGTTTCACTTCATACGTGAATTGGTTAACAATGGTGAAATAGTTTTGCAACATTGCAGAACGGAGGATCAATTTGCAGATATCCTCACAAAGCCACTTGCGTAGAAAAGCTTTGAACATTTCACGAAATGCTTGGGTATGCAGGAAAACCCAGCAGTTGAAATTAAGGGGGAGTGTTGGAATGTAATTTCCAACTGCGCAAACAACAGCGCACAGGTTGGCGGAGATCGACGGCTAGCGGGAGCGAAACTTGCTCGACGGTTAACAGAAGGCGAGCCCCCGCTGTTGACCAGTTGATCGGGGGTTGACTCACGATCGACGGTTGTAGTTTAGTGCGAGGCCTCACCCCACTTGCTGTATACGGGCGGAAGGCAGCCCCCGCAACCACCAGGGATGGTGGCTCCGCCCACATGCCGCTAGCGCGCCACCAAATCACCACCGCTGCGGGAAATTCACCAATTCTGCCACGATTCAAATTTGCCATCAATTTGAATTTTAAGCGGTGCTAACAGAATTTATGAGACCATTAATGAAATTTTTAAGCAGTGAATTTTTGTCAACGAATGACATTAATTGAGCTTAAGATATTTTGTTTATAAATATAGAACAAAGTTGTAATCTTTTTTTATGTTGTTAACATATAAAATAGTAACGTTCTATTTTTAAATGTATGCACAGCAGTGCAATTGTTTTTATTTTTAAAAGACAGAGCAGAATTTAAAATACACAGCAGTGTATATTTTGAAAAAGACAGTGAGGTGTTTTTTTTAATAGACAGAGACAGTGAATGAAAATTCACAGTAGATTTTTAATTTTTTTTTAAGAGACAGAGAAGAGTTCTTTTGTTTTGTTTTGGAACTGTTCTTAGAAGCAGTCCAGCAATTGTAATCCCTCAGCAATAAGGAAGAACTTGTAACAGTTTTTTTATGGAATAGAAATTTGTTTTTTTTCTGAGTTGAAACTCTGTCACTGTGAATTCAATTTTAGAATTTTCTTTGGAAGGGAGTTTTATTCTCCTTTTATTGTTTTGGAATTTTAAAACATTCCAACAGTCCTCTCCCAAACTTTACTCATTCACGATTTGATTTGGGTGAATTTTGTTATCGCTGGATATGGCAGCAGCAAAATGTATTACTATAATTCTTCTGGAAATGGTTGTGGGAGGCACCCACGCCATGGACTACGTGGTCACCAACTCAGTGGAGATTAGCGACAGCGGGAAGAGATTCGACAACGAGGTAGGAAGGGCCAACGCTGCCCAGATAATGGACGCTGCCACCCAATTCATCTGGCAGACCTTCGCCCAGCAATCGTCGGCCGACAGGAAGAACGTGCAGTTAGTGACTCTGATTGTAGAAAGCATGAGCGGTGTTTCCGTGACGAGCAACGACCAAATCCACTTGAGCGCCGAGTACGTTGCCAATTATCAGGGCGACGTAAAGACTGAGATCACAGGCGTTCTGTACCACGAGATGACCCACGTGTGGCAGTGGAACGGCAATGGCAACGCGCCCTCAGGGCTGATTGAAGGCATTGCGAATTACGTCCGCCTGACTGCCAACCTTGCCTCCTCTACCTGGCCTAACGCAGGCAATGGTAACAATTGGGACGACGGCTACGCCATCACTGCCTACTTTCTCCAATACTGTGACACCGTTACTTCTGGTTTCGTTGCCCAGATGAATTCGAAACTGCGCGATGGATGGGACTTGGGATTCTTCAGCGATATCACTGGCAAGTCTGTAGATGAGCTTTGGAGTGATTACAAAGCTAAATATGGAAATTGATCCTGAGCCAAAGTAGTGGAAAAAATGCCATGGCATCTTAACCGGTGGTGGTTTTATAAAATTAAAATAGCGTATTAGATAATTTGAAGTTAAGAATAAATGGAAGGCCACATGTAATTGAGTTGAGAATCAATTACTTAGTTCAAGTTCAAATTAAAAATATTGGGTTGAAATGTTAAAATTGTATTCTCCAACTCAAGCATGTAATTGATGTTGCATTGAATATAATTATCTTTGTATTTATATTTGAAGTATTTGTGTAAATTTGATTAATATATTTTCACATTTTTTAAATATTATGATTAATCATATTAATAAAATAACTTGTGAAACTAAATAAAACAACATTAAAACATGATATAATTTTTTTTAAATATGGGAATACTTATTACTCAATATATTGAAATTAATTGAAATTAATAATATTTATTATTAAGAGAATTTAACTACACATTTTCTATAAAAAAAAAATCGACTCACACATTTTATAAAAAGCATATATAATAGTGAATTTAAAAAGTGAGATAAGATATTTACGCCAATCGTGTTAATTTAAAATTCTATACGTTGATTGTTTTTTGAGGTCAGATTTGAAGACAATAAATTAAAATTCAATAAAATTAGCATTGAATTATGGATTTATGTAAATTGTGGAAGCCGCATTTAAAAAAAAAAAAAATAGTAGCAAGTATTGACTTACACATTTTATAAAAAAACATTTAATAGAAAAATTAAAAGGTAAGATAAGATATTTATGGGAATCGTGTTAATTTAAAATTCTATACGTGGATTGTTTAAAATTCATTAAACTCAACATTAATTAAAAAAATAATAATACCAAGTATTGACTCACACATTTTATAAAAAAAACATATAATAAAAAAATTAAAAGGTGAGATAAGATATTTATGGGAGTCGTGTTAATTTAAAATTGATTGTTTTAAAATTCATTAAACTCAACATTAAATTATGGATGGATTTACGTAAATTGTGTAAGTAGCATGTGTTTTTTTATCAGATTTGAAGATAATAAATTAACATTGAATTATGGGTTTATGCACTAGTACAAAATGGCT